>JAASGU010000217.1:0-30006 GCA_023334365.1 Globisporangium acanthophoron
ATCCGAGCCCGGTGCTCACGCAACACGGCTCTGCCTCAGTGGTTCGCGTTCGGTGTATGCTTCTCGAGCAGTTGCTGTTGCTGAAGCATCGCAACGAAGTCGCAGAGTGCATCCAGAGTACCAGCGCCGACCGGATCCCGTTGAACTCAACGAGGCATGTGCCGCCGCCACTTCTCGATCCCTGACGAAAGTTGGCTAGCCTTTCGTGCAAGTTCCTTCTTCGTCCTGCCCTCTCAGATCTTCTTCTCGCTGGAGGATGACGAGAGGAGACAGGAAGCGATCTGGATTCGGGCAGTCTCTCAAGATTGGAGGTGCACGGGTGCTCTCGAGATGTCGAGCATCAGACTTCGACCATCGACCTGAACATAAGCATGGCGCTGTGCTCTCGACTGGAATAGTGCCACCTCCACATGTCACTATTTTGAGTATCCTCTTCCTCCGATTTACAATTATAGCCGCCTCGCTACACGCCACACACACACAGGACTTCCGCCTGCCGCCCGCCCCCCTATAAGAACCGCCGGAATGCTCGCTGGTCGCCTGCTCCGCCGCCCCGCGCGCCTCTCGTCGTCCGCCACCGCCGCTCTGCGCGCCGCCAGCACCGTCGGCGGCGCGCTGGAGGAGGCGGTGGCCCGTCTGCCGCACAAGGAGGCGCTGCGCAGCGTCAAGCAGGAGCTGCGCTGGAGCTTCAAGGAGCTGAGCGCCGAGGTGGACGAGTTGGCGCACGGGCTGCGCGCGCTGCAGTTCGCGCCGGGCAACGTGCTGGCCGTGTGGCTCCCCAACAGCGCTGAGAACGTAGGGAGAAAGCGGGTTGTATGGACGTCTGTATGCTAGGAGGAAGACGCGCCTGACCGCCGAATGAATCGTGGGTCTGGACAGGTGATCACGCAGCTGGCGGCCGCCAAGGCCGGCGTGACGCTCGCGGTCATCGACCCGAAGATTTCGACCGCCGAGGAGGTCGCGTTCGTGCTGCACGACAGCCAGGCGAGCGGGCTGCTCTTCGAGCCCAAGATCGCCGGTCGCGACCAGACCGCGATCGTCCAGAGCCTCTTCCCGGAGCTCGCGACCTGTGCGTCTTGACTTCTTGTTCGTGGTGTGCGGTGAACGAGGGGAGACGCTAACCTGCACCTCTTTGTACGCACGTGCAGACCGCGAGAAGTTCACGGTGTTCCGCCCCAAGCACTTCCGCCACCTCCACACGGTGGTCACGACGGGCATCGAGCCTGTGGAGGGCATCGCGCACTTCCACCAGATCATGGTGAACGCGCCGGAGAAGCACGTCGTGGCGGCGCTCAAGAAGGCGGCGACCGAGACGACGCCACTCGCGGTGACCTACTCGAGTGCGTCTGTCTTTGCGATGGTGGTGGTTGTTCGGAGGAGAGTAGTAGCTGACTGTGTGCGGCTGCGTGACTGTGTGCAGAGGTGGAGGGCCAGAACCCGAAGAAGGGCGAGGTGCTGACGCACGCGGACGTGCTCAAGCGCGCTAACGAGCTGGCCAAGACGTACGTCGCGTTTCGATCTGTCGGTCAAGAGCTGAGCCTGGTAGCCTAACGCGTGTTGTGGCTGTCTTCTGCTTCGTCACAGTCTGTCGCTGAACGTCGAGGACAAGATCCTGATCACGGGTGAGGAGGCGTCGCTGCCGTTCGCGCCGGTGGCCGCGATCGAGAAGAGCTCGCTGGTCGTGCTCCCGTCGGCGGAGTTCGACAGCGCCGCCGTGGAGCACGCGCTCAAGGTCGAGTCGTGCAGTATCGTAGGAAGCGGCGCGGCCAACTACAAGCGCGTGTAAGCGAACGGCTTTGGCGTGTTTCGCGCGGCCGCGACCGAGTCGGAGGTGACAACTGACAGCAGAGATGTCGATAACAAAGAACCAGAAGAGAGAGAGAGAGAGAGACCAAGCAGACAGCTGTGTGGTGCAATGGAAAGCGGATCGCACACCACGACACGGCGCAAGTGGTGCTTGGGTCGCGACGTCTTGCGTTTGACTTGGCAGATCGAAGACCCCTTTCGCTGCTGCGTGTGCGACGACGACGACGACCTGGCCAACCCATCCAACCCATCCAACTATCCACCGCTTGTCCGCCCACGTGGACGCAAACGCAGGCGAAGACCAATGGCGCAGATGCGACCGACCGACTGACCGCGAGTTGCCTCTTGCAGTTAGCAGCATTCTCAAGGCCATTTTTGCAATTTCGCAAGATCTTTCGGCGCTTGTCTTGAAGGAAGAAGCGTCGCACCCAGCAACAGGAGCTCCCTCACTCGCGAAGAGACCGCGGCCGGAGCGACCGTCACTCGGAGCAAGCGGCCATGGAGGTCGACGACACCTGGGACGGTGGCTCGACGACCAGCACGACGACCACCAGCACCACCACCACAGCTACGGCTACTACTACCACAGCAGCAGCAGCAGCAGCAGGGATGGTAGAAGACGCGGCAGCTGCCACAGCGCCGCTGCTGCGCACCGACCGCAACAGCAGCGCCGGCGGTGGCAGCAGCGACAGTCCGTCCGGCCGCGCCCCGCTCGACTGGGGCGGCCACGCGGACACCGAAGGAGACGGCTGGATGCCCAAACCCGCACGGTTGCACGCGGGCAAGACGCGCGCGTGCGCCGCGTGCTGCGCGCCGCTGCAGTACGCCGCGAGCGGCAGCTGGGACGAGTTCCTGCAGAGCGAGGCGTATCTGAAGCAGCTGCAGGCGAGCCTGATGGACGACGCCTTCATCGCGGGGCTCATCTGCGGCGACAACTGCGGCGGCGACCTGCCCACGGAGCACCGCATGCACAAGAACCGCAAGACCAAGTGTCGCCAGAGCGTGCACGACTACCTCAACATGGTGAGTGCCGGCGTCGTGGATGCGGCCGGCAAGGAGAAGGGCTCGGTGCGCACGCTCGAGGAGATGCTGCTCGGCGCGCTGCCGACGCCCGTGTTCACGCTCGTGCTCGAGCGCCGGCTCGCCGTTCTCTCGCACAGCTCCCGGATCGCGGGCAAGCTGCTACAGCAAAGCCGCGTGCGCCGCGCGGCACGGCCTGTGGACACGAGCGGCGCCAACGTCGAACTACACCACCTGGCGATTCACACGCTGTCGGCGCTGCTGGCGTCCTTCGACTACAGCAGTCCGCGCGCGCGGCAGTCGTTCGAGGAGATGGCGCGACTGCTCACGTGCTTCCCGGTGCTGTCGCTGTACTCGTTCTGGAGCCCGAAGAAGAAGAGCCCGGAGAAGCCGCTTGCGCTCAAGCGCGACATGGTTGAAGCGACGTCCTGCGCCGCAACGCCGCGCGCGCACCCGGCGGAGCTCGCGGTGGACGACAGCGAGAGCACGTTTTGGCTCTCACAGCAGCGGCCGGGGACGACGCACTTCGCGATCCGCCACCCGGACGTGTCGCGCACGTCGTCGATCCAGATCCGGTGGCACCTCAAGAGCTTCCCGCAGACAGTCGGGATCGAGTACCGCGTGCCGGGGACCGACAAGTTCATGCAGGTGGTGGAAGAGAGAGCTACGGCCGTTCAACCGCCAGAGTATTTCGCGGTTCGGTTCCCGGAACACTGCAAGGAGCTGCGCATCGTCATGACGGGCATCCCGCCAGTCAACCGCAACGGCACGTACGCGATTGAGCACATCCAGCTGAACGTGCCGTGCCCGAACTCGCTGTTCGTGGAGCCGAAGGCTGCGCTGAACGACGTCGCCAACTGGCTGCTAGGTGCAATTGGGCACCGCGACGAACACGTCGTGATCGAAGCGGTCGGCGCGCTGAAGGCGTGGGCTCTCGCGACTGCGTCGCTGAGCACGACGCTGCTGTTTGTGACGATGCTGCTCGACTTCGAGGCGCTTTGTTCGTTTTCAGGCGCGCCACGGATGAAGGCGTTCGCGATCGAGCAAGGACTTGCGCTGTACGAAGGGGTCAAGGCGTACAAGAGCGACGAAGTTGAGAAAGCGCTGCGTGACGACGGGAAGAAGAAGAGCAGCGAGTCGAGGAAAATCCGCGCGCTGTTCGAACCGTCTGTGTGCTCCACGGGCGTGACGATCGAAGATGCTGGGGTCACTGTTCGGACGCGCGAGACGAGCTACCAGTACGCGGCAGTGAACATCGGGATCACCACTGGCAAGGCGTCGTGGAAGTTCCGTCTCGACAACGATACAGTGGATGACGAGATGACGTGCTTTGGCGCGGCGATCCTGCCGGTCACTGTGAGCGGCTACGACTCGTCTCCCAACCTCTGGATGCTTCGCGGCTACAATGGGAACCTGTACGCGCGCGGCCACAAGCTGAGCAGATCGATCGGCAAGGTGCATCCCGGCGACGTCGTTCATATCGACGTGGACATGGCAGAAGGCACGCTGGCGTACAAGATCAACGAGACGGACTACGGTGTTGTCTTCACCGATCTGGCTGGACACGAAGTGTACCCTGCGGTCTCGTTCTACGGATCCGGGAAGGTCATCACGCTGCTGGGTGTGCAAAAGTGGGATGACGCCGACTCGAGCGCAGCTGACATCGACCCAGTGTACTTGACGAACCTTAAGGAGTATCACTACTCGGTGGGGTACGGCACACTTGGCAGGGGGAATCAGCTGGGGTACGCCAGCGATGCGGACGCGCGGACGCTTCCAACTGGCACAACAGCGGTGAGCAATCCTGTGATCATAAGCGGCGAGACTCGGCAGCGATGCCTATCGACGCATCCTCCACCCCGAGGCGACGCATACGTCATCTACGACCTGGCAGAAGCATACTGCCGGCTTGTGGGAGCCGTGAGCATCAACGACGACGTCCAGAACGAGATTCTGCAGCAGCGAGGAGTCTCAATGGTGTTCTCGGTCGTTGGTGACGGCGCAGAACTGTGGCACTCGAAGCCGATGTCGGAGGTGCGGCAGGTCGAGAGGTACGACATCTCGGTGCAGAATGTGCGGATGCTCGAACTGAAGGTGACATGCCCCGGGTCGAACTACTGCGCGCACGCGATTTGGGTCGATCCGTGCGTCTACCCTGTCGACGAGTGGGAGTGCGAAGAGTGCACGTTCACGAACAAGGGGGCGTTCAAAGTCTGCACGGTCTGCCGAGTCGGTGTTCGCGACACTGGTGAGTCTGCGGTGTCAACCGAACTCACAAGCGACGAGAGAAGTGC
Organism: Globisporangium acanthophoron; assembly: GCA_023334365.1. Classification (NCBI taxonomy): domain Eukaryota; phylum Oomycota; class Peronosporomycetes; order Pythiales; family Pythiaceae; genus Globisporangium; species Globisporangium acanthophoron. The sequence continues at coordinate 5,121 of JAASGU010000217.1, forward strand.
AGAGAACAGCGACGCTGCAACCGACTCGCTGAGTCTGGAGCACATTCTCAAGAGCGAAGATCCTTTCTCTGAGCTCAGTTCGGTGATCACAAACGAGCTGTACGAACTGAGCTCGTTGGCTTCGAAGCGAGAGAAGGTGAAGTACGGCGACGAGAGTATGTTTCAAGGCTCAGACACAATCGGCAGCGGCAACCAGATGAGCTCGCCGATGGGGTTCGAGGAACCATTTTGTCGCCAGCCCTGCGGAGCGGTCTTCTCGCTCTTGCTCGCTATGGTACGAAGATTCCAGGCGGCTCTGCGGCTTCAAGCACCGACAGCTCAGCACGTGGGAACAAGAGAGTCTCGTTTCCATCAAGCTGAGCAAATGTGCATCCATACTCTCGGGATCATGAGTGCGAACTTCGATAGCATCGGCGTGTACGACGTCGGAGATCTGGCGACCGAGATTGGAATGACGGCGGAGCTCGTGGATGACCTCCGACGCGAGCTCGAGCAGATCGCGGACATCGGTGATCTCGAAGGCGACCAACTTCCCGCCCGGATTCACATCGCTGCGAGCGAGACGATCATCTCCGGCATCTCGGTGATCTACAGCTCTTCAAGCAAGAAGTTGCAGCTGCTTCTCCGACTTCTGCGACGACACGTTGCAGAGGGGTTTGTCCCTGGGACTTCTCGGCATGTGCTGCTGTCCGCGTTGCTGCAGCTCCTCGCATCACCAGGACAGGATGGGATCATGAACTTGTTTCCGTTCCTGGGAGCCAAGTCGCTGGACGACGCAGGGCTGAGCGAGCAGTCGGCGCTGGAAGACGTGAACGAAGTCGTCGAGCTGCTGATCAGAGTCATCCAGCAGTCAGACTGGAGGCGAGTGAACAGCCCAGCGTCGACGAATGCAGTCGTCGCGAGTCGAGAGGATTGCAACATCGCCCATGATGCTCTTTCGTTGCTGAAAACGTACCAGATGTTCATGTTCGCGGAAGCAGTGGGGCTGAAGAAGAAGAAGCTGACGGATGAGAGCGACCTCGAGAACTTGGGTGGCTACTCGTCACAAGTGCTCGAGAGGCGGCGATCGCTAGTGCAGGACACGACGGTCCAGTACGGGTTTCGTCTGCTTCGCGCGTCTCGCGAACTGACAGAGGCGCTCATCGCTGAGCAAACAGACAACTCGTTTCTTCACTCCCCAGCAGCGTGCTCGCTCCAAGCGAGCCTCCGAACGTTCGAGGTCCCGATTCTGGCTGAGCTGCTGCCGTGGTTTGTATCGTGTTTGTGTTTGCTTCGGCGGCAGACTTGGCTTGCGCGGTCGATCTTGCCTGCTCTCTGCCGACTGCTCGGCAGCTTCGACCAGTACTGCTCCGAGCTCGAGGTCGTGAAGAAGTCGAACATTCGACTCGAGAAGCTGGAGCTGCACCAGAAGGCGCGGATGCTCGAGTCCCAGGAGATGGAGCGCATGCTCGCGGTGGACAAGTCGCTCACTGTGAACCACCAGGCGTCGAAGCAGATGTACAATGTTTTCAAGCAGCTCTACACTGGCGACAAGGATCACTTCGAGGGGCAGATCGGGTTCCAGTTTGAGGCAACGAGCACGTTCGCAGTGGTGGCTCTCGGTCGGTCTGTGAACCCGACGAAGAACAACGGGCGACTCATCCGACAGCACACCGTGCGCTTGTGGGAAGAGTCTTCGCAGCTCCTCGTTGCTCAGGTCACTGTTTCGGGGACATCGAAGAAGGACGCGATGGGATACGTGCTGGAGCTATTACCGACTCCGGTGAAGCTCACACAGGGAAAGCTGTACAGGCTGACCACGCAGGAGTTTGCGAACGGTGGGGACCCATGGTACAAGAAAGAGAATCTCCCGGATGAGGAGTACGACAGTTCGTACATCAAGATCTTGCGGGATTGCTACGCTTCCGGCTCGACGGGGTTCCCGAACTCGCAGAACCTAAGCGGTGCTGCATACGGCGTGCCCACATTCCTGGTCGAAGGCGAGAGTCCGGTCGCGTCGCTTCCGCGTTTCGTGGCGCCGTTCGGAAGTCTCTCGCTCAAGTTCAATGTGAAAAGGAAGCTCCCGTCCGTCAGTGTGAGTCACTCCGGCACGTCGGTGCAGGGGGTTGGTGGCAGCACGACGTGGCGTAGCTGCTTTCTTCAAGCCGCGTTCGTGCAGGGAGTGCACTCGGTGGACTTCGTCGTCAAGAGCGCGCGCGTCGGCGGAACTGTGTCTGGCCATGTTTGCGTGGGTGTGGACTGGAGTGTGTGCGCGAGCACGCAGCCGTGGGCTCATCCGAGCACGATCCACGAGACGTTTATCGGCGAGACTGTGAGCAGCGTCGGGTGGATGCCGGCGATTGGAGCGCTGTGGGTGAGAGGGAAGAGGCTGCGGTACGGGAAGCGGGTGGCGCTGGTGTCTGGAGACATCTTGACGCTCGTGGTCGACTACGACCTGCACACGCTCTCGTTCGCACATAATGGGAAAGCTATGGGCATCGCGGTGGGGTCGGCGGAGCTTCTGCCTGTTTCCTCGACGCTACCGCACCTTCCCGATGCATTGACGCCGGGCGTGTCAATCTTCGGATCGCAAGATGTGGTGCAGATCCAGCCGTCGGGTGTGGCGAAGTCGACTCTCCGGATCCATTGGGTTGCGGACTTGCACAACGCGATGGCATCGCTAGCTGGGCGAATTGCGAGCACGTTGATCGCCGGCCACCCTGTCGATGGGATCGAGGAGGAGCTGCTTCCGTGGCTTCAGTCGCCGCTGCTGAGCGGAGGAATTCTCGGCGACGTGGCTGGCTCGCCGCGCGACGCGAGTGTCAATCAGATGAGCTGGCAGCGTGCGCTCGACGCGGAGTACGCGAAGCACCCGTCGCAGTCTGGGTTCAGCAGGCTGCTGCTGACCGATCATGGCGGACCAAACTCTGTTTCGGGTGTTCCTACGAAGCGAGGGTCCAGCTCCAACCTTGTGTCGACGGACGGCGACTACACGATCCGCCAGAGCAAGTTCTACGAGAGTCTGTCGCAAGATATGTCGGAGTGCGGGCCGGCCCAGATCATCTTGAACTGGCTGAACAAGCGCTCGCCAGATAGGTCGTTCATGAGTCGTCTGGGCAGGTTCCCGACCTGCGAGCGGCTGATGTGCGCAGCGCTGCTCAAGCACGCGCCTCTCCACGTGCTCCACGAAGCTCAGGTCATCGTCTCTGGCGCAGACCCTGTTCGCTCGGACGGCGTTGACTGCACACCAGATCATTCGGAGCTGGACCCATCCGAAGATCTGCTGCTCGTCTGGAAGCGCGTTGTGGGGCTCCGCCACTGGTTGATCAAGACCAGGCAGGAGTACCGCGCGAGATCATCGGACGAAGCCGAAGCAGACAAAGTCAGCGCAGCAGAGCACGAGAGTGGATCCTCGTCTCGAGACGAAAACGAAGAGAACAGCTTTGAGAAAAGGCTGTCGATGCCCAGGTCGTTCGACGCCTTTCTGGAGCAGGTTTGCCAGCGAGCAGAGTTCCTGTGCATTCTCGATTCGCCGTCTGAGGAGCGAGACAAGTTGGGCGTTGACTCTCAAGTTGCGCTCAGCAATCTCGCCGAGAAATGGAGCTCTCAGAAGACGCCGCCGTCGCTACAGCCAATGCTCGAACGGTGGAAGAGCTTGGGTGAGGCTGACAGCTCCAAGTGGTCCGGAATCGTCGACGTCTTGCGAGCACAAGATCGGTGGCGGACTCGCCGAGCGTCAGTCACTGAACCAAGTGCATCGGTGAGCAACGAGACGCTCGCAACTGGGAAGAACGAGTTGAGCAGTGGCGATGACCAGGACGACGGAGAGGCTCTGCAGCGACGCTACCACTACAAGAACATGTTCTCGGCGACGATGAAGGCATGCGATCTGTACATTCGCAATGGCGTTGGCGCGCCGCCCGAGGTGCTTCGGATGCTTCTGGAGCGGCGGCAGAAGCGCTCGGATTCCCGCTTGTTCGGTCTCCAAGCGATGAAGTGCATTCTAAGTATCGTCTCGTTCGACACGGCGCGCCACAACGCGATCATCTTCTTGCGTCCATCGCTGCGAGGGTTCACGGACGACGAGAAGGAGTCTCGGGAGCTCAACGACGGGCAGATTGTGACGGAGACGTTCCGCGCTACTGTTCGTCACCACTACTTGAAAGGGCTCGAGGGATGCAACCGCCCAACGATCGAGAGAGTGCAACAGGCGTTCTGCGACCTCTACTCCCTCCTGGCGCAGCTGCTGAACTCGAGCTCTGGGCCGGGCTCGCAGCTGAAGCATGCGATTCTGTGTGCGTGGAGTCTGGACTTCGAGCCCCGCGACCACCCGTTCTTGCTCAAGAGCGGCATTCTCTCGACGGTGCACGACTTGTTCTCGATCGAGTCGAGTCGAATGGACGCGGCAGCCGATCTAGAAGGCATGAGCATGACAGCGAAGGCATACTACGGCGGTTCTGTAGCGCACCAGAAGCCGCTCCAGTACACGACGCTCAACTGGCAGCCGCTGTCAGAGGAGTTCGTGCAGCAGAGCGTCCTTCACACAGGCTACGTGACGAAGCGCGACGTTTTGCGGCTTCTGTTGCGCGCACCATCGTTTGCATGCTCGAAGGCGTGGTGGGTGGACAGTGGGCTCGGCTCGATCTTCGGCGAGGAAGGGTTGACGCCCGCGGCCATCTCACGCCACACCGCATCGTCCATGTCGCTCCTGTACGCAGAGATGCTGAAAAACCTGCAGACGAAGCTGTCGTGGTGCTGCCCGCACTTGCTTGGCCAAAAAGTACTGCAGTTCGGCTTGAATAGTTCCTCAACTGCCACGCACGGCTCATCGTCGACAGGACAGAGCGCGAAGCCAACTGACACGAGCTTCATCGAGACGCCGGCGTTGGGAGAGGTCCAGGATTTCACCATCGAGATGTGGGTGTACCCTGTCGAGCTGAGCGGCTATCGATCGCTGCGGAGCGACAACGGGTTTCAAGAAGGGAGCGTGTACATGGAGTTTGTCAACCAGCACTTGCAGATCAGCGTCACCGGGAACTTCCCGCGCGAACAAGTCTTCGAGTCGTATCGGTTCCGGACGCACGAGTGGGCACACATCGCGGTGTCGTACTGTGCGCAGGCGAAGCGACTCGTGCTGTGCGTGAACGGAAAGAGAGTAGATGAACGACGATATGAGCGCATCAGCAGCTCGATCCACTTCCGAGCTGGTCGGATCGGCTGTTGGGTGAGTGAAGTCGACGCGCATGGCGTGGCAGTGGCGAGTGCCTCGACACAGCGACACTACAAAGGATCCATTGCAGAAGTTCGGGTGTGGAGCGAGCCGAGGTCGCCCGAGCAGATTCGACGAGACTACCAGCGAAGCATTCCGTTCGATGTGGATGATGTTGCTCCGGCCGACGAACGAGGAGCGAGCAGTCGACGAAGTGGGCTACTCGCTCTTTGGCACCTGAATGAAGGCGAGGGACTGTGCGGCTCTGACAGCGCGCCAGTTGTTGCGCGGAGTGTGTTCACCTCCGCGCCAGACATGGAGTGCTCAGGGAAGACTGTAAACATCTCATCGTGCCACTGGGTGCTGATGAACCTCCCGGTGGTGACGAACTCGGTGATAGACTCGATCGGAGAGTTTCACTGGACGCGTGTGCTGAGCGGCATCGTCGCTTTTCAGCGCAAACTGCGATCCACCTTCCGAGCGCAATATCGATCGGCGGTCATGTCGTCACGACTTGTTTGCCAGTACGAAGAACTCCAGTCGGCTCACCATTGTGAGTATTCGTCGGAGGATGACGTCGATGGCGAACAGAGTGACTGCGACGAGAACACCTTCCAGCAAGCAAGTTCCGAGAGCAATCCGTTCCAGACACTGGACCAAGATACGAGGCAACTGGTGAAAGAGTGGAGCGTGTCGACGGACCAGCAGATTTTACTGAGGAAGCAGACGAAGAAGTGCGCGTGGATCGTCTTCCGGTTCCTCGCGACGATCGGAGTCGGCGGAGTGCACGAACGGCGGGAGCACGAGGCGAGGTCGGTGGCAGCCGTCGCGAAAATGAAGCGCAAGCAGAAGCTCCAGAAGGGCGACTCGATCGCCGAGATCAGCTCGCCGATGCACCAGCGGTTCGCCAGTCAGGGCAAGAGCGACGCTGCTCGAGCTGCTGCTGGGCTGAGCTTTGAAGAAGACGAGCAGCACGCTCGCACGATCGAGGCTGCCAGCGATGCCGCAAAGAGCGCAGCGACGAACAGAGAGCTCGAGGAGCCGGTGCTCCAGACCCTGTGGTTCTCGCAAGAGTTCCATCGCAAAGTCTTCGAGGTCATCGAGACGGAGCTGGTGCTCGGCACCACGCTGATCCAGGACGCGGAGGGTCTGACACGCGCGCAGCGGATGCTTCGCTCCATTTCCACACCTGTGAAACAGAGAGGAGCGACGCTGCGCACGCACGCCAGCGGGGTGGAAGGGATGCGAGCCGGGCATGTGCGCGTTCGGCCGCGTCTTCCGAGCGAGATCTCCGCTCTCGGTGAGCTGATGGAGACGCTCGAGGTGGAGATGTTCATGTTCGGGCTGCTGTCGTTCATGTTCTCGCTGAGTGGAAGCTCGTCGGCGCTTTTGCGTCTGGCGAAGAACAAGACGCTGCGTGAGCTTCTCGAGCTGCTCCGCACAGCGTCTCCACGCTCGCAGCGAGTCGTCAAGTTGCTGCTGCGCCGTGTGTGCTGCAGCGGGATCGTGACGCCTGCGCACGTGAGCTCTCTGCTCGGATCCGAGTCGATCTTCGTCGACTTGTTGCTCGACCAGGTCGCCGAGTCCGTGTGCAGCACCGCCGCACCGCTGTCGACCCCGTCCGTGGCGTTTTCGTCGTCTAGCACGGCCGGAGATCCCGGCAGCACCGCACTGATCGCCGAGTCGCTCTCGAATCCAGTGGGGTTCCGATCGGGGCAAATCTACTTAGGTCTGGCGTCCGAGAGCGTGGCGCTGTTGCGACTGCTGCTGAAGGAGAAGAGCTGGCAGTCACGGGTCGCCGAGTTGCTATGCTCCGCTATTCGGAACGTTGCTCCGGTTCTGATGCGGCGGAAGTCTGAGCCGCCATTCGTGACAAGTGCGGAGCCGTCGGACATTCGAGTGCGCGCGGCGATCGTTCGCGCTGTCGGCGCCTTGTGCGTACTTGGGTCGCACTCTGACTGCCTTCGCATTGGCGGACGAGTCGAAGTAACCGCGAAGGACTCCCGAGCGGATCAGACAGCCCTCGACTACGGGTTCAACTTCTCTGGGGTCGGACCGGCGCCTGCGACTTTGATCGAGGTCAACTCGCGTGCGTCGACTGTGCGCGTCGTGTTCGACTCGTCCTCGGAGGAGTTCGACCCCGGACACAATGTGCAGGAGGTGCAGCTCTCGTCGGTGTCGCCTGTCGAAGAGATCCGCCTCGCGTCGGACGTGATCCCGCTCACGGTGGACATGATGCCTGTCATCTTGAAGCTGTCGTCGCTTGAGGAGTCGAGTGTGATGTCGAGCTTCGATGATCTCTGGCGCATGCAAGTGCGCTCTCGCGCGCTGCTCGCGCTTGAAGCGATTCTGCGCCACTCGATCCACATGGTACAAGATGTCACGTACAGACACATCACAAAGAGCCTGCTCAACAGCGCGCTGACACCCGTGCGCCTCAACACGTTCGTGAGCTTGCCGTTCCTCCAAGAACGCGGTCGGATGATCCTGTGCCGCCTGATCGAGTCGTCGACACCGCTCGGGAGCGCTATGTTCCACGGTTTGGGGGACCCTAAAGTCCAAGCAATCGCGGAGGCTAGTTCGGACGCCGATGGTGCTGCGAGTAGCACAACAAACAACGACCCAGAAGAGGAAGAAACCGAGGAGTATCGCGTCCGTCGAGGGTTTGCGTCGACGCTCGCTGCGATGGGGTTCGAGTTCGAGTTGTGTATGGCTGCGCTCGAACACTCCCGGAACGACCCCAACCTTGCCGTGGAGTGGCTCATGGGCGTCGGCGCGGCTGCCTATCAAGAGCGTCAACAGGCTCAGCGTCTTGCTGCTGCGAGCACAGCATCGCGCCAGGGGACTGGGTCAAGCCGAGAAGGACACGCGCAGACGCTGGAGGAGAAAGCCCAGGAGCTGGAGGGCATATCGGGCATGCCGTATCGACTGGCGATCTGCGCGTTGGAGCTGTCGAACGGTGACCCGAACCGTGCGATGGAGTGGTTGATGGAGCACGGGTCCCGGTACGCGGACAAGTTGGAAAGCGTGACACTGTTGGCGGATGACTTTGTCACCGAGAAGGCTCTCGCTCTGGACGACCGCGCGGCGCTGGAAGACGTGGATCAACCGGATTCGCTAGTGACGCTGACGAGCACCACGTCGGATGGTGCGAGCCCTTCTGGGAGTGGCGGTGCTGCTACCGGATCTGCATATCAGCTGTCGAACGAAGCCAGCGATCACTCCGACATCATGGCGGTGACGTTGGCCCCGATCCTCGCACCGGCTGCACAGAAACCTCCGCCGAAGAGAACAAGAGGGAGTATGCGAGACTGGAGCAGTCCTGGATTCGCCCCGCTTGATCCGGACTACCTCACACCTCACGTATTGCTGAGTGTGAGTAGTGAGATCGGTCCACTGCAAAGCCTGTCGACGAGTGGGAGGACAGGCATTTACCGCCGGTTCAACCAGGACCAAGGTGTGCTCATCACGTTCTTGAACACTGAGACGGGAGCGTACGAAGACGAGTGGCACCATCCGCAGGACGTGCGTCGAATCACTCGCATCTACGACGAAGAGGTGCGCGATGTCGGCAGCATTCACCGCGTCGCGCTGAGAACCGAGAACGCGCTTGCGACACACTACGCTCGAAGAGCTATCGCCGCGCTTCTGGATGCAGGAGAGACGCAGCAGAGACAAACGAATGCAAACCGTCACGGCGACTCAGAGCGCGAGCAAGCCGCGACGCTTTCGGACACGATTCTAAGCGCCGTTGGCGGCCCTCGCCAATTCGTGAACCTGCTGAAGCTGGTCGCCGCGTCCGAGATGGTGTTCTCGCGCGGACAGGAGGCGGTGCCGTTGAATGAGTCAGTTGAGATGAAGCAGCGACGACGAGCAACAAGCGCGGATGCAGACTCGAGTGGGTGCCGGGAAGAGAGCTGGTCGATGCTCGAGAGCATCCAACAGATCACGCTGAACGTGCTCAATGAGGAAGCTCGCTGCGGGAAGGTCCAGCACGCCGATTGGTTGTGGAGTCACGAGCAGAAGGCACCGCTGGATGCGGGCGAGAGCGCTTCGAGTGTGTGCGACACGACATTGGATACCGCAGTCGACAGCATGACGCAAGATGCGACCGAAGACATGGATGACGAGCTGTGTCTTGCCATCGCGCTGTCGGTTCAAGGTCCTGGTGCCGGGCTTCCTCCGCTTCCGTCGTCTGCGCTTCAGTTCTTGTGCGACGCTGACGAAACCAAGGAGAACGGCGAGGAAGAGCACGACTTCGTGTCCGACCTATCGCAGTACAACACACGAGTGGCTCGAGTCCGACAACCGTCATACGCGGAAGCCCAGGAAGTTGCGAGCACGTACCTGAGCGGCAGTGTCGACGACCACGACGGACTGCTCTCCAGTGTGCTCGTCAAGGAGTGCGTCAGCCACTTTGTCGAGTCGACGCGCGTTGCTGGAGAGGGACTGGCGTTCGAACACGGCGTCCAAGACCCACGATTGGCCGTGCAGGAGTTCCACTCGCTGCATCCGTACTTCGGCCGATGCGAGTACACTCAGGCGGTGGAAGTCGATCAATCGTTCCGGAGTGTGCGCGTGGTGTTCGACCACCGCTGCAAGCTCGGAGCGAAAGCCAAGCTCTCGTTTTACTCGGACCCGGAGTGCGAGACTCGCGTGCTACTGCTGGACGCGGGTGCGACGGCAGGTGGCAAGCCGATCCCCGACTTGATCGTGCACTCGCATCAAGTGTGGTTCCGGTTCGTCGCGGCGGAGGACGATCCGACGAAGAACCACGGGTATGGATTCCGGTTCCAGGTTCACCCGATGCCGAGCATCTGCTGGTCAAAGGAGGAAGAAGTGCTGGTGAACCCGTCGCTGGAGTGGGCTTGCTGGATCCTCGAGTTCCTGCTGAATGACGCGACCGAGTTGGTGGCTCGAGGAGCAGTGCACAACCGCAAGATCTACGGCGCGCTCGTGCGATACCTTCGCTCGGCCGGCGCACCGTTCAAGAGCCGCGTGGTGCGTCTGCTGCTGCAGCTGCTGCACCAACCGGAGCTGTTCCCAGCCTCCGAGGTTCCAGATCTGGAGACGTTGGAGGCGATCGGGAAGCTCGCGCTACAGCGAGGCAAGATCGAGAAGGATACGGGGAAGCCATTCATCTCGGCGCATCTGCTGCAGCTCGTCGAGCTCTCGATAATGACGTCGCGTGCTGCGAGAGTGTTCGAGCGAACGGTTACTGGTGTGCCCGCGGATGCAGTTCGGCACGCGATCTCGGAGCCGCTGGCGTTCCCGGTGTCGGTGGACCAGCGGGATGTCGCTGCGGTGCTGAACGACGTGATGGAGCTGACGACGTTCTTACTCGGCGATAGCCGCACCCTGCCGCAGCACGTCTTGGTGGCGATTTGGCTCGACACGCACGGTGCGACCGGCGTGATCGAGAGCTCTCACCCGTACACGTTGCAGTCGAAGCAATCGGGGAAGTTCAACTTTGCCGGAGCGCAGTCGCTTCTCGTGACGTTCGACTCTCGCTGTGCGACAGCGTCCGACTCGGCGGTGCTAGAGCTGATCAGCAGCTCGAGCACGAGTACGGGTACAGGCGGGCGCGAGGCTACTCGCATTGGCGCTCGGAAACGGTACAGCGGTGTGAAGAACTGGCCGACTGGAGCCGTGGAGTTCACTGGGGACGTTCTGGAGTACACGTTCAGTAGCGACGCGAACACGGACGGGCTCTTCGGTATCAGTCTGTCTGTGATGGCAGTGGGGATGCCGAAGGAGAAGCAACTCGCCCGAGCGTCAGCTGCGGACATTGAGACGCTACTGGACAAGCTGCTGGCGGCTCAGCCCACCAGCAGCAGCCACGAGAGCGAGCAAGGCGGAGCGCGACGAGAACGCGTCGACCAGGCCGCTGTGTGGTCGGCTGCGATGGACTCGCAGCTGGTGGACTGGGTGAACAACAGCGTCGAGACGGCCGCGTCGGCGACGCTCGGGTCCGTGGATCTGCGGCCGTCGGACGTGCGGCTGCACCACACGCTCGATGGTCTGCGGTGCTCGCTGCTGCTCGAGTTGCCCCGTGAGGAGGTGCAGCTGCGCTTCTCGCTGCTCAAGTACCTCAACCAGAGCGTGAAGGAGTGCCTACCGCTGCTGGACCTGCGCGACACGACGTCGCGCTGGACGGTGGCGCACCGCTTGCGGCTGCTGAGCCACTGTGTGTTTCTGGACCTCAAGAGTGCGCTCGTGGACGCCGCGATCGAGGCGACCAACATCCTGGGCGACTCGGCGACCAGCACCAACACGGCGCGCATCACGCTGGACCGGCTGCAGGCGCTCGAGTCGCGCGACGACCGCGAGGTCGAGCCGTCCGTGTCCGAGTGCTTCTTCGCGCAGGCGTTCCGGCAGCTGCACGCGGTGGACCCGAGCCAGTTCCGGCGCAAGATCGACAGCAAAGGGCGGCTCTTCAGCGTCAAGTTCCGTGGCGAGGAAGGCGTGGACTGGGGTGGTGTGTACCGCGAGGGCGCCAACTCGATGGTCGACGACCTCTTCTCGGCGCACTTCAGCCTCTTCGTGCTCTGTCCGAACGGTCAGCACGACACGGGCACGAACCGCGGCATGTACCTCCCGAACCCCAAATGCACGTCCCCCGTCGCAATCCAGATGTACGAGTTCGTCGGCAAGCTGCTCGGCATCTCGTTGCGTACGCGCGGGGACTTCCCGTTCGCATTCCCGTCACTCGTGTGGAAGCAGCTGGTGCGCCAGCCGCTCGACGCGAGCGACCTCGAAGGCACGGACGCCATGTTCGTGCAGATGCTGGACGGCATCCGCAACTGCGAGCGGGACGGGATCCTGACCGACGACGAGTTCGACGCGGCGTTCGCGGGCCTCGACCTCCGCTTCACGGCGTTCGACTGCAACGGGCAGGAGGCGGAGCTCGTGGCGGGTGGCCGCGCGCGGCGCGTGACGTTCCCGAACCGCCTCGAGTTCTGTCGCCTCGCGGAGCACTTCCGGCTGTACGAAGGCGCGCTGCAGGTGGCGGCGATGGCGCGCGGGCTCGCGACCGTGTTCCCGCTGCGCGCGCTGACGCTGTTGACGTGGCAGGAGATGGAGATCCTCACGTGCGGCTCGCCCAAGATCGACCTCGCGCTCTGGCAGCAGCACACGCGCTACGACGGCTACAGTGAGAGCGACGAGACCGTGGCGCTCTTCTGGGCCGCGATGGCGTCCTTCTCGGACGAGCAGCGGTCCGACTTTGTGCGCTTCGCGTGGGGGCGCAGCCGCCTGCCGCGCGGCAAGTGGCCCCAGCCGTTCAAGCTCACGAAGAAGGGCGGTCGTGACAGCACGCTGAGCCTGCCGGTGGCGCACACGTGCTTCTTCTCGGTCGAGCTGCCGCCGTACACGACGATGGAACAGATGCGCAGCATGCTGCTCGCGACGATCAACTTCGGGCTCGGCGGCATCCTCATGGCGTGAGCGTGAGCAGGAGCGAGAGCGGAGCGAGTGGCGGCGTGTAAGGGACGATAGGTGGAATGCAACGATGGATGTATACAGACAGCTGCTGTAGCTCACTCTCGCTTGGCTCTCCTGCTCCTGCCACCTGCTGCTGCTGCTGGTGCTGGTGATGACGACGGCACACTTGCTGCCGTCTCCGACTCTTTGCTCCGCCAGAAGAAGCGGCGGCGCTGGTCGTGAGAGCAGCAGGACAGCAGCACGCGACCCAAGTGCAGGAGGCTGAGCGCGACGCTCACGACCACCGCGAAGCGGAAGAGCGCGCGCGTCTCCCAGAGGCGCGTCACGCGCATCACGGCGCTGCAGTGCGGGAAGGCGACCGCGAGCACGCTCGCCAGGTCGCTGCTCGAGGCGGAGGAGGACGAGCGCGACTCGAGGCGCGCGAGCAGCTGCGCCATCGCCTCGCAGCTCGCGCTCTCGTTGCCCGCGTGGCGCACGAGCAGCGCCGAGAGCTCCACGTACGCGGGTACGAAGCGCGGCGACCACTGCACGGCGCGGCGCAGGCAGTTGACGCCTCGCGCCACGTCGCCGCTGCTCGCGAGCCCGAGCCGCGCCATGGTCACCCAGCCCTCTGCAAGCGCTCTGCGCGCCGCCGCGTCCGTGCGCTGCCGCAGCAGCTCCCAGTGGTGCAGCGAGAACGCCGGCGACCACGACGCCTCCACGACCTCCTCGGCAGCTGCAGGCAGCAGCAGCTCGCGTTCGTCCTGGAGCAGCAGCTCCAGGTGGTCGCGCTGCAACTCCGCGAAGTCGTCCTCAGTCGCGGACGCGCTCGCGAACTCGTCCACGTAACTCTGACGGAGCTCCGCTGTGAGCAGCGCGCGGTGGCCGTTCCGCGTCGCGATCGCCGCCAACGCGTCAAACTCGCTCGCGAATGCAGACGCGCTCACTGCAGCTGCCATTCGGGCGCGCACCTACGCCTCCGCCTTCTGGCGCTCGGTCGCCGCCTGCTTCTCACGCGCCTCCGCCGCACCATCCGCGTGCACGATCGGCATGGAGACGCCGTGCTGCACCACGAGCCGCGGCGCCGCGCGCGCGTGCGTGACGACCACGAAACCGCCGCTGTCGGCGTCGAGGCGCTCGAGTTGCACGGCGTCGCGCTCGTGGCGCTGGCGGCCCACGTGGTCGCGCAGCATGGCGAGCGCCGCGGCACACGGCGGTGTCCGCACGCGCAGGTTGCGCTCGGCGTTGAAGAAGACGACGGTGGCCAGGTGCGCGGTGGCGAGCGAGCGCCGCAGCTGCTGCGCGCCGTCGGGCAGCAGCAGGATCTGCCAGCGCTCCGAGGCGCCGAGGCGGCCCGTGGCACAGCGCGCCGCCAGCGCCTCGGAGGCGTCGGCGGACGGGAGGCGCCGCCCGCCGGTCGGGAACACCAGCGAGCCGCCGCGCTGCGCGTTCGAGCGATAGTGCTGCTCGCTCAGGTGGACGGCCGGCGCGGCGGCAGCGGTGAGCGCCAGGAGCGCCAGGAGCGCCACCAGAGGTCTCATGCTCTGGCGATTCGCGTCGGAATGGGATTATTGGCAGGCGGATCTTTTCGGGCCTCGCAGATCGAGCATGTGGGGATACTATGGAGCAGCGACTTGGGGATCTGGGCAAGCGACCTGCGGTGTCGTGATGCGGTGCAGAGTTTGCTCGTTGGATAGCAGGCGCGTGGCAGCGGCGGAGGCGAGCGTGCAGGTGTGGCGCCGACTCGGGTCTCTCAAGGTTGCGATCGATGGCTGCCACCAAGAAAACTCGAGAGGTGAGTGCTTGTGCACTCGTTTGATCGCCAGCTCAGTTCATACGTGCTCTCGGCGCTTGCTCCATCGAAGTGAGATAGTCACCCATCGCAACCCAAGGCAGAGGAGGATCCGAAGGCGCCATGAACACAATCGCCGGGCAGGATGTTGCGCTCAAAGCTCTCGGACCCGAAGCACCACATGACATGTTGAGTCGAACGAATACCTGGCAACTTCAAGCGATATGCTGCAAAACAACGGACGCCGCATCTGGTATCAATTCGTAGAGCTCCTGTCCATGTGTTTTGCCACAGTTTCCCACAAGCTCATTGCATCCGCTCATTTCCGAATCCGTCGCTTCGAGCACAAGCGCCGTCACCGTCGCCGTCGCCGTCCTTCCTCCTAGCAGCAGCAGCAGCAGCCATGAGCCAGCAGCAGGAACCCGTCGTGCGCCTCTACCGGCGCGGCGCGCACATCCTCGTGGCGGAGCTCTGCCGCCCGCGCACGCGCAACGCGTTCAACGACGACATGTACGCCAAGCTCGTGGCGGCGATCGCCGAGTACGAGGCGGACGCGGCGCTGCACGCGCTCGTGATCACGGGCCACGGCGCGTTCTTCACGAGCGGCTCGGACGTGGCGGCCGCCTTCGAGAGCATGAACCCGGAGCGCGACGGCGCCGTGGTGCCGTCCAAGGGCTGGGCCAAGCAGTTCATGCACGCGATGCTCGGCTGCAGCAAGCTCATCGTGGCGGCGGTGAACGGCCGCGCGATCGGCATCGGCGTCACGCTGCTGCTGCACTGCGACCTCGTGTTCGCGGCCGACTCGGCCACCTTCTGGACGCCGTTCATGCGCATCGGCATCGTGCCCGAGTTCGCGTCGTCCTACACGTTCCCGACCGTGCTGGTGCGTATGCGTGGCCGTGTGCTTGGCTTGACGAGATGTGCTCGACGTGCTGGCGTGTATGTGTTGCTAACGTGGCGCGATGGGAACTGCAGGGACCGATGGTGGCGAACGACCTGCTGATCCGGTCGAAGGAGATCGGCATCGAGCGCGCGGTCGCGTGCGGGCTCGTGTCGGAGGTGTTCCCGGCCGGCCCGGGCTTCCTGCAGCGCGTGTTCGACGAGCTCGAGCCGCTCGTGTCGGAGCCGGTGACGGCGCGCACGATGCCCGCGTACAAGAGCCTCCAGCGCCGCGTGCGCGACCCGCAGGTGCGCGAGGCGCTGGTGGCCGAGTACGTCGAGCTCGACCGCCGGTTCCTCTCGGGCGAGACGTTCGAGGCCGCGGCCAGGACCTTCAAGCAGCTCTTCGCCAAGAAGAGCAAGATCTGAGAGTGCCGTGCTGGTCCTGCTCCTGAGTTCGGCGGCGTCCAGTTGTTAACACATCAATCTGTTTTTAACGCGTACTTACTTGGCAATACACAGTACTCGGTAGATACTGAGCAAGGAGCGCGAACAGCTCAGCGAGATGCTCGTGCCCGTGCGCGTGGATGGCGCCGTCGCCGAGTGGTCCGTCGTGGAGCTGCAGGGCGACCTCGTGACCGACAGCTCCCATACTAGCAGCAGCTCTACCGACAGCAGCAGCAGCAGCGGCGGCGGCGTTGCTACGAACGCACTCGCGAACGTGGACATCGGCACGCTGCGCTTCGCGGATGGCGTCGCGACGCTGCGCGTGGGCAACCACGTGCTCTCGGGGAAGCTGGCGGCGCTGCCCAAGCCGCTCGCCATTCTGCAGAAGGTCGGCAGTGGCGACGGCCGTGCGTGCGTCGCAGGAGAAGAGAGTGTTGGTCACGGCGAAGACGGCGGCGGAGAAGAAGCAGGTGCGCCATTACGAGATGTTGCGCGCGTGCGCATTCATCAGGCGGTAGAAGGTGACGAGCGGCGAACTCACTCACTCTCTCTCTCTCTCTCTCTCTATGTATGTATGTGGATATGTGACTCGTGGTGGCGCTGCCGCTGGCAGACGCCGTGTGCTACGAGGTCGTGGGCATCGCGCGCAGCCGAATGGTCTTCAGCACGAGACCCAAGCCCGTGCTCGTCGAGTGAGCGCCAAAGCCCCGCAGTTAACATACACGCGCGAACATGTCCACCTACGTGTGAGAGAGCAGCCGTGCGCACGCTGCAGCAGAATGGACGAACGACGGTCCTTACATCCATGCACGACCAGCAGTTCGGATCTCCCCACGCGAGCGCAGGCGTGACAAAACCCAGGGAGCGTCCTTGAGCATGCGCCAAGGCGCGCACCCGCCGCCTCGGCCGTTCGCCGCGCGAGGTCCATGGCCGCCGCCGCCGCCGCCGCCGCCCATGACGCAGCTGCGCCCCCACTTTCTCCCGCCACCACCGCTGTTCGCGTATACGCCGCGCTACTTCCCTCCGCCGCCTCCGCCCCATACGCGGCCAGAGCCTGCGGATCAGGAAGCGCTGTGGCTGCAGTCGTTCGAGCGCACGCACCTGCCGCCTGCGAGCGCCGAAGACGCGCCGTCAGAGCCTCCGCTGCGGTGCGTTCGCTCCGTAGCGTCTACAGTAAGAGTGACGCACTGACGCGCTGTTGGCTGCTGCTCCCGACAGCCGCCTGCGCGCGGCGATCGCGACGGCGCAGACGCTCATTGCGCAGCTGCGGACGGCGGCGAGCGACGCGCTGGCAGCCGAGACGCGCGTTCGGGAGCTGGAGGCAGAAGCAGAAGGCGACGCGATCGCGCAGCTGGAGCTCTCGCGGCTGCGCCTGCAGCGCGACCGGAAGCTCGCGACGTGCGCGGCGCTCCGGACGCAGCTGGAGGCGATGGACGCGGCGACGCTCTTCTGCCGGTCGGAAGACGAACTGGCGGACGTCACGCGCCTCGCGCTGCTGGCGAAGAAGAAGCAGGTGGGAGGAAGCGAGAGGATGGAGAGGGGCGACATGGCGGCCGCTCACTGCTGCGGACGTGTGCGCAGGCGTACCGGAAGAAGGCGAAGAAGCGGCGGCGAGTGGAAGCGACGGTCCTCGGCGGCATGCGGGCGGCAGCGAGCAGGTGCGTTCGCTGGTCTGGAGCAGCGTCATGTGGTCGTACTTACTGGTGTGTGTTGGATGCTGTTGGCAGTGAGCGTGCTGACGGTGACACCAGCAGCACTGAGGAGGTCGTGGCTGTGAACGCTGCTGCTGTTTGTAGTGCAAAGCAGACCAGAGTGGACACCGCCGCTGCGGAGCGCGAGCAGGCGCGGAAGGTGCTGGTGCTGCTCGAGATCAAGGAGCAACGAGCAGGTGCGTGGCTGCATCTCCCCATGGTCGACGATTGACTGACACCGCGACTAACACCGCTGGTCCCACAGGCGTCCTCAGCGACGACGACCGGCAGAAGATCGCAGAGATGCGAGCGGCGGCGACCAAGTGTCTCGAGCGGAAGCCAAGGAGGACAGAAGCAGAGGCGGCGCGTCCTGCGAAGCTGCCACGAGCGCCGCCTCAAGCCCAAACTACCAACGCCACAGCGAAGCAAGAGAGCAGCAGCAGCGCGAGCCGAGAGCTCGCGGACCCCGAAACGATCGACATGAAGGCGCTTGTGGCTGTTCGGAGGGCGTGGGATCAGTTCCTCGTGCCGCCGCACACGTTCCCGGGCTCATCGACCATCCCTCCGGTGCGTTGCTTGCGGCTGAACTTGGCGATCCGCTGCCTCCACTCACTCACTGCGTTCCTTCGCTCTCTACCAGCACTTCGTTCCTCCGCCAGCGACTCCGTCTGCGCGCTGGTCGGTCTTCCTGAACACGACGTGAGGCGCCATCGATGAGCAGCAGCAGGTTGGAACAGCATGGCTCGAGCACTTGTGATACGGTCACGCTACAGTAGTTCAAGACTCACGCGTCAGACTCACTCGCTACCAGTCTTCAAGCGGTGGCGGCGGCGTTCTTGCACGTGCTCGCACTGGACGCGACGGCTCTGCCGACTGCCTGCTGCACCTCGTGCAGTCGGCTCTGCTGGTGCACAAATGCCTCCGTGAACCGCGCGATGTGGCCAAGCAGCGCGTCCAGCTCGTCCGTGGCGTCCAGTTCGTCAAAGTGCTCCAAGAAGCGCTGCTTCTGCTCCGACACCCGGCATGAACGCAAGTGAGCTGCTGCACTCCACTTGGTATCCAGAGCAAGCGCACACAACGCTGGCGTTCACGTACACTCGCCTCCAGCTGCAGAAGGAGCTCTCGGAGCGCGTCCAGTTCGTTCTCGACCTCTGACGCGAATTGCAGCAAGATGGAGCTCACCATGGCCGTCTCTGACCCGCCTCCTCCAGCCTCTCCCTCTTCCTCTTCGTCGCCATCGTCGCTTGCCATCGAGACCCCAGCGCGAGCTTCGTGCACCACCGCTTTCCATCCCGCCTCCAGCGCCTGCTGCTCGACGAGGAGACTGCGGATCGACACGTTGGCGCACTTTGAGATCAGGTTGATCTCTTTGTGGAAGTCCGCCAGGTGAGCGCAGTCTCGCTGGATGCAGCAAGCGAGCGCAGCGCGTGTCAGTCACGTCAGCGCTTGCGAAGGAAGCGGCAGCGGAGAGCGACGTACGTTGACTGCCTGCACGACGAACTGCAAGAGCGTGACGCCGCCGACGAACGCTTTGGTCTGCGCCACTTTCTCCAGCGAGCTGAGCGCGAAGCCCGCGACCTTCGCGGCGGGAGCCGACTCCGTGCCGAAGTTGAGGAGGTTGCCGACCTGCAGCACGTAGGCGAAGAGCTGCTGGAGCGCGAGGCTGGAGCACGCCTGGTTCACGCCGCGGACAACGAGGTTGATCGACTCTCTGAGAACGAAAGGAGCGAGTCGTGCAAGGTGAGAGTGAGTGGCTCGACCGCAGATCCGAGTGCCAACAGCGTCAGCAGAGACAACAACGGACGCACCGGAGCTCATGGACGCGAAGTGGGAACTCTTGCTTGAACATGAGGCACCCGAGCTTCTCTCGGAAGCGCGGAATGCTCTTGATCTGAACGAAGAGCTGCTCCGCCTTGCAAGTAGCGATACCGAAGAGCGCAGAGTGATTGATCAGCCACCTCCTTCTCTTCATGAAGAGGAAGAAAGCAACACGCTCACCTCGCCGAGCAGCGCGATGTCTCCGCTGAAGTCCTCGATCGCCTCCAGCTCCTTCCGATCCGGCCACATGTCGAGCAGGCCCTGGAGCTGCGCTGCGCACAGGACGGTCGGGTTCATACTGACGAGCTCCTGGATGAGCTGCGGAAGGCTCAGCTTGACGCGCGCGAGGGTGATGGCGATGTTCTGCGCCTTCTTCGCCTCGAGGATGGAGATCCGCGCTGCCTTCTTGGTGACGAAGCCGCGTGCGCCGTGGACCGGAGTGATGGCTTCTTTCACGAAGAGCTTCTCGAGAAGCACCACGTTCTCTCGCGAGACTGTGGCTGCGTAGACTCCGGGAGTGCTCCAGATCCCAGCAGAAGACCCGGCGGCGTCGCGCGACTTCACGTCCCAGTTCAGCCGCTTGCGGAGCGCCTTCTTGCGTCCGCGCGGCTCTGATCCCAGCTTTACATCCGTCGTGGTCTTTGCTGCAGCGAGAGCGGAGGGCAGCAGTGCAGTCGCGGACGTCGGCGCGATGTCCACGACGAGGTGCGGTCCGTCCAGCTCGACTGGGTCGATCCCCGCGAGCCGCATGGCTTGCTCGACCGTCTCGCGCGGGATCCCAAGCCGCAGCATCGTGAAGAACCGCGCGTGCTTCTTCCGGTGCGCGGTGATCTCTCCATCCGCCGAGAGTTGTGGCGCCGGGTCCATCGTCGGTGGGGCAGGTGGTGTTGGAAGCTCCATCGTGTCTTGTTGCGCTGTCGGATGCGACGGAGATCGCTGCGTTCGATCTGCGGCGGTGGCGGCGTTAGCCTGCAGCGATCGCTCCTGCAGGAGGCGAGCTAAGTGGCTGGTGCCGATCATCTTCGTATCTCGACGCTCACGATGCGAGTAGTGCAGCAGCGAAGGTAGCGGGATCCGCGGCTTCTTGACTTGCGAAGCTGGACTTTCGCACTCTTGAGCTTCTTTGTGTGTGCATCCTGAGAAAGGCAGAAACCAAGCGAGAGATCGGAGCCATGAAAAGAGTGGAGTAGCTTGTCAGATCTCCAGCTTGGACGCTTGTAGCCGGCTCTCCGCCCAGGAAGCGAAGAGGACAATCAGAGTGTCCTCAACGACGCCTTCGACGAGGACAAAGTCTCGAAATCGTCGTGGTCGACAAAGTTCCGATTCGCCTCGCAAACGCGTCGCTCTGCAAACCGGCGACTCGCGACTGCGGACAGCCACTCGCTCTCCTCAGCGACCACCTCCGTTGTCTTCAGCGCCTTCAGCGCCTTCAGCGACGTCAGCGTCGGTGTTGATCGTCGTTTGAGTCTTCGGATGTCTCGGCCTCGACCTTCGGCAACTACCTCGTTTTCATCACTATCCCATTTCATCTACAACTGAATATAAAACTCGCGCCATTATTCAAAACGCGACGCGCACCATGGGCGACGTGCACGGCGGGCTGCTCAAGTGCGTGCTGCAGCTCGCGGCGTGCAGCGACAAGGTACCGACCTCTCTATCTGCAATGCTTCACTCACTCTCTGTGTGCACTGACAACAAAAAACCTCTTTATCTCTGCAGCTGCGCACCACGGACGCGCTGCTGGGGTCCATGGTGGCGACTGTGCAGCGCGACCTGCCACTCGCGGAGCTTCCCGCGCTGGTGCGTTGCCATCCCCTCTCTATCTCTGCTACGCGTAGGAATGACTCACGTCTTCATGTTTGCTACCACACACACTCAGAAAGCGACGCTCGCAGTGGTGCCTGTGAGCGCGAGCGCCGGCGACGCGCACGCCAAGCGCCAGCAGTTCGACGACGCGCTGGCGAAGGGTGCGGAGGCCGCCGAGCGCCTCGAGATGACCAAGGCGCGGCTCGAGAAGGAGCTGCGCCGCCGCTCGGACAGCGTGCGTATCTATCGCAGTCTGAGTGGATGCGCTGGAAGACGCCTGCTTACGCTCTATCTACGCACGTATGCAGTTCCGCGAGGTCGTGTCGAGCCGCAACGCGGACATCCAGGAGGAGTACGAGCGCATGCTCAGGGAGCTCGAGGACCAGGCCGACGCGCTCTCCAAGGTGCGGGCTTTGATGCATAGATCGGCACTCGAGAAGCTCAAGAAGCTCATGGTAATGAGAGACGCAGGACATCGACGCCGAGAAGCGCAAGAAGCGGGCGACGCGCAAGCGCCGCTCGGAGCAGCAGGAAGCGCGCAGGCAGCGGCGGCGCAGCGCGGCGGAGAGCGAGCGGCGCGTGCTCATGGTGCGTCTGGTGGCGTTCGGAGTGTGTTGTTGTTGCTGTGGCCCTGACGTCAACACGTGCGGCAGCAAGAGATCGACGAGCACACGCGCGAAGTGCGGCAGCTGCAGGGCGAGTTCGCGCAGCTGGAGCAGCAGCTCGAGCGCGAAGCAGACGACGAGCGCGCGAACGAGCGCCAGAGCGCGCAGGACCGGCAGGCGGTGGTGACGGAGCGCCTGAACAGCGAGATCGCCGAGCTGCGGCAGGAGATCGCGCTGCTCCAGGAGACCCGCGAGGCGATCGCTGACGCCCAGCAGGTGCGTCCAGCATCCGACAGCTCTTATTACGCGAAGCGCTGCTGACATCGTCATGTGCGCTGCCAGACGAGCTCCTTGAAGGCGCAGTACGAGGAGGAGATCCAGGGCGTCGACGACGAGATCACCCAGGTGCGTTCGTCATACGGAGCTGCAACTTATGCTCCTGACGCCTTCGCTGACGCTGTCGCGGCCGCTTCTCAGATCACGAGCGCATGCGAAGAGACCGTGGCCGAGCTGAGCGCGAATGGCGCGCGCCTGCACTCGCTGCTGCGGACGCTCGCGCCATCGACGAGCATCGGGACGCTCATGACGCGCCTGCACCAGCAGCTCTCACAGGACAGTTCGTCATCATCCACAACCACAGCAGCAGCAGGCAAAGCCACGCGCAAGACGGTCGAGTTGCAGGCGTTTCTGAGCGTACGTTCGGCTTCTGCTTGTTCTCGTCGCTCGGGTCTCCCGTTCGCTCTGCTCACTCGGCGTGCCGTGGCGTCACCCTCCTGTGTGGGTCACAACAGAGCTGTCCGAGCGTCGAGGAAGGGAAGCGCGCGATCGACGAGATGAAGAAGCTCCAGCTCATCTACTGCTACGAGTCGAGCGGGATCGTCGCGCTCGCCGACTAGCTAGGCCGCCAATCCGAGCCTAGTCCTTGTACTTCATGTCCGCCTCGCTGAAGCCGACGGTCGGGAACTGGCGCACGAACGCCGTCACCTTGTTCTTGAGCGCGTCCACCTGCGCGGCCGCGTGAGCGTCCGCGGCGACGAACTCCTTGAAGGCCGCGACCTTCTTGGCGCCGCTCGCGACCGCCTGCGCGTTGAGCGCCGCCGTGAGCTGCACGCCCTCGTCCACGAAGCGCGCAACCTGCACGAAGTCGTCCTCCGTGAAGCCGCGCGTCGTGAGCGCGGGCGCGCCGAGGCGGATGCCGCTCGGCACGAGCGCGCTCTTGTCGCTCGGCACCGTGTTCTTGTTCACGACGATGTTGGCGGACTCGAGCACGAACTCGGCGCGCGCGCCGTCGACGCCACGCGACTGCTTGATGTTGACGAGCGCGAGGTGGTTGTCCGTGCCGTTCGAGACGATGTCGTAGCCGAGCGCCTGGAGCTCCGCCACGAGCGCCTTGGCGTTGCGCAGCACCTGCGTCTGGTACGTGGTGTAGCTCGGGCTCTTGGCCTGCTCGAGCGCGGTCGCGAGCGCCGCGATCGTGTGGTTGTGCGGGCCGCCCTGGAGGCCCGGGAAGACCGCGAAGTCGATGCGCTGCTGCAGGTCGTAGTGGCTCTCGACGCCCTTCTTGTCGACGCCCTTGAGGCCCTGGCGGAAGAAGATCATGGCGCCGCGCGGCCCGCGCAGCGACTTGTGCGTCGTCGTCGTCACCACGTCCGCGTACTCGAAGGGCGACGGCACGACGCCGCCCGCCACGAGCCCGCTGATGTGCGCCATGTCGGCGAGCAGCACCGCGTTGTGCTGATCGCAGATGGCGCGCATGCGCTTGTAGTCGATGTTGCGCGAGTAGGCGCTCGTACCGGCGACGATGAGCTTGGGGCGGAAGAGCGCCGCGGTCTCCTCGAGCTTGTCGTAGTCGATGAGACCGGTCTGCTCGTCGAGCCGGTACGGCATGCTCTCGAAGAAGATGGACGTGGCCGAGATCTTCTTGTTGCCGAGCTGGTAGCCGTGCGAGAGGTGGCCGCCGTGCGGCAGGTCGAGCGCCATGATGCGGTCGTGCGGCTGCAGCAGCGCCGTGTAGACCTGGAAGTTGGCGGGCGAGCCCGAGAGCGACTGCACGTTCACGCCCCAGCGCGCCGGGTCGAGCTTGAAGACCTCGAGCGCGCGCGTGCGGCAGAGGTTCTCAGCCGCGTCGATGAACTTGTTGCCGCCGTAGTAGCGCGCGCCCGGGTAGCCCTCCGAGTACTTGTTCGACATGACCGAGCCAAGCGCGTCGAGCACCGACACGGACGTGAAGTTCTCGGACGCGATGAGGCTCAGGCAGTCGCGCTGGCGGCGCTTCTCCTGCTCGATGATGTCGAAGAGCTCCGGGTCCGTCTGCTCCAGGCGCTGGTTGAGCGCCGCGGCCCACTGGATGCAGGACAAAGAGCTCATCAGTAGGGGTACGTTGGGGGTACGTTGGGGGGTACGAGAGCGCACCTGCTTGCTCTCCGTGGTGATCGAGCGGCGCGCGCGCAGAGCGGAGCGCACGGCGGTCGAGAACATGGCGGCGGCTGGTGAGGGGAGGACGAGGGCGTGCGAGGGCGAGACGCAGAGTGAGCTTGAAGGTCCTGCGGCCAGCGAAATCCACCATGATGCACAACAAAGTACGTTCTCCTTCTATTTTCGTGATGCATTTGCTGCTGATGATTCTAACACTATTGGATTTGTTTCTCGCGAGCAGGTTGTGCTGGTGGATTCTACACTAATTCGCATCCGGATAAATTACTAGAGTTTTGTATTGCTCTTCTATCGAGAGATGAACGGATGGTGAAAAGCGAGTGTACGCAAATTGAAGAGGACAAAGTTACTATTGTCGTTTATAAATGTTATTAATCGCATGTGAATAGTGCATTTGCACTGATTTTTGCTGTCCGCCGTGTCTCACGAATCAATACATAGTGAAATCAAGTATAATCATGATCAATAGCTTCAAACAGCAGTTGGCTCGGTTGAGTGATCAAGGAAGACAGGTAGTTCAATACATACAAAAATGAAGATAAACTCGAATCAATGTTTGGCGATCAGGTAAGAGAGTCGAGATTCTTGAAGTTCTTAACTCGTTAAGAACTCGTCAAGGACAACAAAGAGATGCCAGAGCGAGTAGCTCTGTGAGCACACCAGAAGGAAGCGCAGCCAGCGTGGTTTGGCGACTGGATCTCGAAGACATGGGAGGATAGGAAGACGGACTGGAAGGCAGAGCTCACAGCGACAGCTAGTTCACATTTGCACTCGTTCATTTGCAGTACATCATGGACGCATGGCA
>JAASGU010000218.1:0-29984 GCA_023334365.1 Globisporangium acanthophoron
CATAGTTCATCAACACTGCTGCCGCGCTGTCGTCTGAATGCGCTCCTATCACTCGACTCGACTTGACCCGCGCCGTAGGTGACAGCAGCAGTGCTGGGCATCTCGTGCTGAACTTGGACGCTGGACTACCGGATGCGCTGCTTCGATCTCTCATTGCTATGTCGCTCCAACTCTTGGCAACAGTTCTCTCTTCCATTGACGGATACCGCTTGCACGTTCATAGCAATGCACAAAACCCAGATCTCATCTTTCGCCGCACGATGTGTGTCAGGTGGATCAGTTGAAGTGCTTCTACCGCCCATCTCGCGTTGAGACAGTCGCTCAGTCTAGCATCTCTTACTTCTCGAGGTTGATGCAGACTTTACCGACGTGCGTCCTGGACGCGAGGTAGTCGTAGGTGACAGTGCCTGGCGTTATGGTTCAGTTGCCCCCCAGTCGCTTGCGAAGACTCACAGTCCACAGCGTCCTTTTCCTCCACGGTCTTCACGACCCCGATTTTCTCGCTGACCGGAAACTGGGATCGCGGAGATCGTCAGTTTGCCGGTGCGAAGCCGCAGCGAGCTCGTGATGGTATGCTCATGCACCATGCCATCGCCCGTTGAGCGTTCGCTGATATCGAGTGTGTCGACTGACTCGAATTTGTCCTTGGCGACACTGTCTTTCACGTCACGCTTGTTTTCCACTAAGTTAAGCCACGCACGCTGCTGGCAGACAACCTCGCTTAGGCTAGATCTTCATAGCCACGCTGTCAGGATGCGCTACACACGACAGCAGCATGATCGGGGTACCAAGACACCGAGTTTCTCTTTGAGCCTTTGTATTCGGTCGATAACCGGACGATAATCCAGCCTTCTCATTATCCGGTTGCTTCACACCATTCTCGATAATGCAGCAGTCGCAACCTGCGCCGGCACCGCGGTGGACGCGCGAGTTCCTCGTGTACCTGGTGCCCGTGGGGGCGCTCTCGGCCGCGCAGTTCGCCGCCTACGCGCAGCTGCTGCAGACGCACGCGCGCGAGCTGCCGATCCGCGCGCTCACGCGGCCGGGCGGCTACGCGGCCGAGCTCTCGCCCTTCCGCAGCTTCTCGTGGCACAGCGACGGCGCGCTGCGCTTCCGCTTCGCGGCGGCCGCCGACGCGCGCGCTGAGAGCTGTGACGGCGCGGACGCGCACGCGTGGCACCGGCCGGTCGCCGTGCTGGGCCTCTGCCACTGCCCCGCGACGCCGAGTCTGCGCGACGCGCACGCGCAGTTCGCGGCCACCGCGCGGCGCTTCCCCGGTGCGCTCGTGCACAAGTGCTTCGTGTTCGAGCCACAGTTCACGGACGACGGCGGGCTCGAGCAGGTCGCGGCGCTCGGCAGCCTCGTGATGTTCCCGGCGCACCACGAGCTCGAAGCCGGCGGCTCAACCGTGAGCCTGCACCTGCAGGTCGTCATGGACACGCTCGCCGTCACAATTCTCATGTCGCTCGAGAGCACGATCCGCGCCGCGATGCGTCCACAGGCGGCGCTCGAGCTCGGTGACGGCGCGAGCTTCCTGCTCGACACAAACGTCGAGCCGAGCCGGGGACAGCAGCAACAGCAGAGTGTGCCGCTCATGCAGCAGGCCGTGGGACCAGGGCCGCCACAGAGTCTGCACGCCGCGATCTCGTCCATGGCATCCACGGCCGTGTCCTCCACGGCGTCCGCGCTCGCCGCGCCGTTCGCGGACTCGCGCAGCCGCAAGCGCCAGGCAGCGCGCCACCGCAAGCTCTTTGGGGACTACTCGGTGCTGCTGCACTGCATCCCGGACGCGCTCGAGCACTACGCGGCGGCGCTCGAGCTGCTGCGCGAGGAGGAGCGCAAGAGCGGCGGCGCGAGCGGGGACGTGCTCTGGCTCGCGGCCGCGCTCGAAGGGTATGCGTATTGCTTGTCCCTCGAGTCGAGAGACCAGTTCGCAGTCGAGGTCATCGAGAAAGCGTCGGAGGCGGCCGCACTGTACGCGAAGGCGGGCGTGAACGACCTCGAGTGCCAGCTTGTGGCGAAGATCGGTTGGCACTGCGTCGCGGTGGCGACGCAGCTCGAGCAGGCAGCAGTAGACACCAAGAGTGGCGGCAAGGAGAAGGTGGTGGAGGCGATCTGGGTAAAACGGCTGCTGTGGGACGTGATCGAGCGCGGGCTCGCAGTGTTCCCGGATCTCCACCTGCAGCGGCAGATCGAGTTCGTGATCGAGGCGAGTCGGATGTTGGAGAGCGTGGGGCATCGGCGGCGCATGGCGCTGTTCCTGCACGAGGCGTCCGCGCTCTTGATCGCGCGGAACCACAGCAGCCAGAGCTTGGGGCAACCTGGCACTGGCCGCGGGGCGACGGCGGCGCAGTCGCCGGGACCGCCGTCGTCTCAGCGACAGAAGGATCTCCAGGCAGCTCTGCTACTGGAGCGAATCACCGCCGCGCGTCTTGGGATCACCGACGATCTGTCCGCGCCATCGAATGGGAGGGACTGGGAGGTGACGACGTTATATCGAAGCAAGAAGACGCGGCGCGGCGTGCAGATCGACCCGTCGCCCATGTCGGCGCACGAGGACGCGTGGCTCATCCTCCGCTTCCACGTGCTGCGGCAGCTTCTCACGATCTCCAAGATGCTCGGCGACCCGTTCCTCGTGGGCAAGTACTGCATCCAGCTGCTGCAGATGCTGCCGCGGTGCGACTCGCTCGCTTCCTCGTCTGCAGCGAAGCAGACAAAATCGGGTGGTCGGAAGGCTGCGACCGGGAGAGCACCGTCGTCAGTAGATCAAGTGCAACAACCATTCACGGCACTGCGAGGTGGAGCGCAAGGGCAGCCTGCCGACCGCCAAGGGCTGTTCGGCAAGGCGAGCGCGTACTTCTCGCCGCCGTCGAGCATTGAGATCAAGACGAAGCGGTACTTCTCGCTCGCGGCGTCCTCTTCCGTGACGATGTCGTCTGCGGCCGCGTCTCTCTCGTCGACGATCGCGAGCACGCCGCGCATCCTCGCGACACCGCGGCAGCAGTTCTCGGCGGCAGTGAGCGCGATTTCAACGAAGGCGTCGCCCGCGTTCGCGTCGTTCTCGCACCACTCGAGTCCGCACGGGTTCAGCAACAGCACGAGCACGAGCAACAGCAGCAGCGCGTCGGGCGGCTCTCCGAGTGTGTCTGGGTTTGAGGATGTGAGCTCGCCTGGGTTTGGCCCTGGCGGCGGAAGTCATGACAGCAAGTTCGAGCGCCTCCAGTCGGGTGGATCGGACAGCAGCTCCAATGGCACAAGCAACCCGACACAAAGCGGAAGCGGTGGTAGTGTGAGTAGCGCTCGCGGTGGAACCCAGGAGCGCAGATTTGAGACGCTGCCGGTATGGAACATTCGTTCGAAGGACGACGTGGTGCGCATGGAGCGGAACGTGCTCAGCGTGATGGAGAGCGAGTGCTCATCGCTACGAGCGAGCGAACAGGTCAAGCTGCCGACGTTCCTGGGCGTCGAGAGGATCCGCGTGCTTGCAAAACTGGAGCATCCGTTCGTGACGAAAGCGGTAGCGATGGAGAAGTACTCGTCCCTGAAGAACGCGAGTGACAGCGCACCGGGGAACAGCTCGGAAGTCAAGTCCGACTTCTTCTACTCACCATTCGAGAAGCAGACGCAGGCTGCTCGACGTGGTGGTGGCAACGGCGACGCGAGTGCAGTGGACCAGCAAGACAACGTGTTCCCAGTGTACGAGAAGATCGAGCTGGAGATGGTCGTGTCGAACCCGTTCGGAGTGCCCATCGAGATCCAGCAGGCGACTGCGTGGGTCGTGCACGAAGAAGACGACGATGGGACGTCGGCTACTTCAGAAAGCAATGGGCGACGCAGCAGCGACTCGGCAGTCGAGTGCTACCCGTGCTCTCTCTCGCTCGCGCCGTACGAGAAGCGGAAGTCGGTGATTCTGGGCATCCAGCCACTGCGAGAAGGCGCGTTCCGAGTCCGTGGCTGCTTCCTCAAGGTGCTGAGCCTCAAGACGACGTTCGAGGCGGACGCGTTTGCGGCGTTCCGTGTCGTCGGAAGGCTGCCGCTCGCGTCGGTGTCGCTGTGTGAGGTCGGCAGTCTAATGCACGCGTCGCCCTCTCCTTTTGAGCCTGCGGCGAGAGAGCGACGGGAGAACTTGCGGATCAGTATGTTCTCGAGCGAGACGAAGCGGTGCGAGCTACGGATCCGCAACGTCGGCCAGAACGCCATCAACCGGTGCCGCTTGACAGCGACAGTGCTGCGGCGCCAAGTGGCGAAGAAGTCGGTCGTGATCTTTGGCAACTTTCACAGGTCATCGTCCTCGCCGTGCTCAGCAGTGACTAGTCGAAGAATTGGGGGACTGGAGATCGACCACAAACTGGTGCAGGTCCTCGAGACCGACAGCATCACACTGCGGTGCACGCCTCTCCTGTACAATGGCAGCGACGCGAACGAAAGTGGCAGCACACTGTCGATGGAGAACGGCGACAGCATTTCGCTCCGGTTCGAGGTCTTGCTGCAGAAGAGCGGGAGCCACCGGTACACGAGCGAGCACGAGCCGCTGGAGGAGGAGGAGGAGATCGTGTGGAGCTTTGTGTACGCGGACGACCCGGAGATCTCGTCGGTCGATGCATCCGTCGATGACGTTTCTCCTGTCGTGCACTATCGCGAAACGAAGCTCGCGCTGCAGCTCGTGTCGCTGCCGTCACTGAAGCTCTCCGGCGTGTCGCTCGTGCCATCGACTCCAGAGAGCATTCCTTCAGCAGTGGCGTTGAGATCGCTGGTGCAAGGAGAGCTCATCGACAGCGACCGACCAATGTCGTTCAGCGCGGTGCTGGACAACTCGCACTTCCTGCTCGTGGTCGAGGTGGAAAATCCGACAGAGACAGCCTTCCGCTTTCGAATGCGGCAGCGCTTCCAGGAGTCCACCATCCTCGACGACGACGAGAGTGACGAAGCGAGTGCTTTCCGCTGCGATGTCGAGATCGGTCGCAAGTGCTCACGACGACTGGCGATCGAGATCCCGCGCATTCATCCTCACTCTCCACTGTTCCGAGCAAGTTGCGACAGTGATCGCGTTCCAGTTGCCAGTGTATCATCTGGCATGTTGTCAACGCGACGCACACTCGCAAGCGTCTTGAACTCGCTGGTAGAGATGGAGTGGGAGACGCACTTTGGCACGAAGGGCACTCTGCGGTTCGAGGATCACCTCTGGAATAGCGACGACGAGAGGAACCACTCGGCGATGCTGCTCTCGTCAGAGTTCGCGTTCGAGATCGCAGTACCGGAGCAGTTCGCTAGCAGTGCTGACCCAGCCACACTGACTCGGATTGACGAAGACGAGTCCGCGATCCCGATGCTCAAGGCTGACGACAGCAAACTAGATGCAGAGAAGCAGTCTCAGAGCGTGTCGCAGTCTCCGTTCATCTTCTTCTACGGCACACAGCTGATCTGCGAGCGTCGTCAGTTGGCGGTGCGTGTGCTCGAGTTTGTTCCGATCACGATCGAGATCCGGAGACTCTGGGATCACTTCGCTGTCCGCCAAGAAGGCGCACCGAGCAGCGAAGAGGAGTGCCACGCGTCGATCGAGATCCGCATCACCCAGGATGGCCAAGAGGACGACGAAGACGACAGTGCAGACGGTGTGTCCTCGGTCATGGGCGAGAGTGTGGTTGTTGTGGGGATGCTGCAGCGAGATCTGGAGTGGCCGGGCGACCATATCGACGGAGCCGACCAAACGGACGACAGCGTGGGTGCCGTCCAGCAGCAACTCCGTCACGAGATCCAAGTGCTCTTCCTCTCGTGCGGCGAGTTCCGCGTGTCCGTTTGCTGCCGCGTCGTGGATGCTGCGAGCAACGCTGCGCGCGAGATCTGGTCCCACCAGCCTCTGTACCTCCACGCGACCGAGTAGAGGCGTCAGAGGTGCCAGCCCAACTATTTAACACGAAACAAGCGAGGTGACCGCGGCATCCGCGCACGTGCGCGACCAACGACCAGCGACCAGCTTCGAGCACTCGATGTCCATTTTCGTCTTCGTCGACATCGCGGTATTTATGGTGCGTGCGCGGCCGACCGATGCGCAACTGCACGAGCACGAACGCGAGCAAGAGGAACCAGCGAGCGAGCAAGCGAACGAACGAAGTCTGCGCGAGGAACGACATCGACGACGGCGTCGCCACGCCTGAGCGAATCGAATAGCAGATCCTGCTTCCCGCGATGACGTGCGAGTTCTTCCGTGTCCGAAAGCTCATTTGGGACGAGATGAAGCAGCACGTCAAGTCGTCCGAGGTGCGCGAGCTGCGCGCTGCGATCGGCAGTCAGCTCATCGACGAAAACAAGGTTGGTTGTACTAGATGAAGCTGCTAACTGTTTGGCCGCTGGTGTGCTGGTGTGTGCTGACTGTGAGTGGACATTTTGTGTGCAGGAGCTGGCACAAGAGCTCGCGGTGCTGGTGGAGATCCTCTCCGAGTTCCAGCAGCAGAACGACAGCATTCGGGTGAGCTAACTCTCGAGCGCGTCTTGGTTCCCCCTCTGCTGGCTGTTGCGATGCAGCAAAGATCTTGTCGCTGACTGCTCTGTTCGCTGCACCGTGTTGTTGTCAGGATGCTCTTGTGAAACGCGCGCAAGTCCCGGAGCCTCCAGGCCGCTCTCTGTTACTGGAGAAGCTCAAGCTGCTCGCTCGTGATGTTCGGTCACAGGCAAACCGGGTCGCGGTCAAGTCGTGCAAGGAGAAAGAGCTGCTGGAGTACGTGCTGAGCGAAGTCGATTCGGGGTCCGAGACCCACCTCCAGCGATGTCCGTCGACACCGCGAATGGCAGAACTCGCGTCTCCGCGCGGCGCAGACATCGAGTTCATGCAAACTGGCATCGCCGGCGGAGTCGCGATTCGGCCAGGCACAAGTAGCGGTCGACGACCCGCAACCGCGAGCTCGCAGCGACCAGTGTCTCGCGGCTCGACGCTTTCGGTATCGTCGACAGCGTCGTCGCTACTGGAGTCGCCAGAGTTGCTGCAGAAACACCTGAACGTGGAGCAGATCGACGCGATCCTAGACGACCTGCAAGCCGCGTTGGTGGACGAGCGGCAGCAGCTTCTGGAAGACATCGATTTCATTCAGGTGGGCTCAGTGTGCGCGTGTTGAGGATGCCGGTGCATGCATCAGTCGCGTGCTCACTGGCGTGTTTGGCATACGCCCCAGGGGTGTTTGGAGATGGAGAAAGACTTGATCGACGACGACAGACGGAATGTGCGCGCGAAGCCGATGCCGCCTTCACTGCACGAACTGAACGATCTGTGCCGAACTCTCGAGAGAGCATTGGAAGAGCAGGTGCGTCACTCTCCTGCTGTCATTGCGTTTGTCGAAGCTTGATGCGATCGAATGGTGCTGACGCTGACCGATCTGCTCAGCACGAGATCGAGAAGGTTGAGAATATCTTCAGCAAGACGAGCGACCCTGTCTCGGCGCGGCGCGCAAGCAAAGTGTACGTCGTTCATGCATGCGTTGGTGCGAGTGTCTTAGTCTGGAAGCGTATTGCTGACAGCTTGTTCGCCGTGTTTCGATCTCAGCCTGATCCCAGTTCCAGCTCCGTCCGGTTCTGCAGTTCCCCGACCACCTCCGCGCAACGACAGCGACGACGACAGTGGAGTTTGTCCGCGGCGGTCGCCGTTGTCGTCCTTGAGCACCCAGTCATCCTCACTACGCAGCTCTGGCACGTTGTCGTCCTCAAAGTCTCTGGCAGCGACGAAAGTGCTGCGGATCCGCCACGTGATCCAGGAAGTGCGCGACGAACCGTTCCTGTCCTGAGAGCCTGCGAGTGGAGGCACAAGTAGACAGATAGCTAGAACTAGGTAGGGAGACGACTGACGAATGGATGGGCATGAGAACCGAGTCAAGCAAGAGCGCTCGCACGAGAAAGCTGAGCTTGCCGAGTTACTGTATCAGATGTGGGACTTGTGCGCACACTGCCAAATCCGATCAGCCCTGAGTGATCGTTTTGGAGAGGATGGCACAAAAGCGGGGTCCGCGCGCCGATCTGATTGGCGGATCGCAAAGTGTATGAACAAATGTATGGCGGGCGAGTGATTGGTTCTCCGACATCGCTCGCCACCTGCCGCGCACTGCGACCATGGCGCCTCAATCTGCAACGAAATAGGCGTCGTCGGGTCCGGTTCCTACAGAAAACCTCTTACCTTAAACAAGGTGCGTGTTGCATGGATGCTGCGTACTTGGGGAGCGGTGGATGGCACAGGGCGGCGGCATGCGAAAGGCGAGTGAGTGGCTGGCGGTGATGGCGATGGATCCGCACGCATCGGCGAACAGGTGCCAACTGGCGAAGAGGTCACCGATGATGCTGACGACCAAAGCAGCAGCAGCAGCGGCGGTGACCGTCGTCAGCGTGTTCGGCGCTTTGGATCGCCAGCGCCGTCAGTCCTCACTTGCCGCCACTCACTCCACGCGCTCCCATACAGCCGAGGCGACCTGCTGTCGATCTTCATGCTCACTCTATCTCTCGTTGTTCTGTCGTGCTACAGATGCGTCACGTTGCTGCTTTCCTGTTGCTTGTGCTCGGCGGAAACGCGTCGCCGTCGGCCGCGGACATCGAGAAGGTGATCGCGTCGTTCGGCGGTGAGGCCGACGCCGCCAAGGTCGAGCTGCTGCTCAAGGAGCTCGAGGGCAAGGACATCAACGAGGTCATTGCCGCGGGCAAGGCCAAGCTCGCGACCGTCTCGATCGGCGGTGGCGCGTCGGCGGGTGGCGCCGCGGCCGCGGCGGGCGGTGCGGCGGCCGCTCCTGCCGTCGAGGAGAAGGAGGAGGAAGAGGAGGCCGACATGGGCGGTGCCATGGACATGTTCGGCGGCGGCGCCGACTACTAAGCGGCTCGTCCGAGTAGCGCTGCTCCAGCGCCAGCCCTAGCTGCTGCGTCCGCGGAGTAACGTCACCTAATCGAACGCGCGTGTCCAGCGTGTGACGCTATTGCAAGCACAGTTGTGTCTCCCTAGTTACCGTCGTTCTTGAGCTGCACGAGCTCTTGCGCTTTTGAACGGCGAGCTTCCTTCTATCGTCGTCCCTATCGCCGCATTGGCTCCACACCTTCGCTGGTCTTGAGGTACTGCTGGGAGTATGGGGAGCTAACCCAAGAGCTTCGTGCCCACGCGACGGCACACACCCGCCCAGCCGACCGCCGAGATGGAGCCGAACGGGAAGCCCGGGAACGACAGCAGCCGCTCGAACGGCACCATGTAGCCCTGCGGCAGCTCCACGAGCGGCTGGTTCCAGTACAGCACCACCAGCAGCGCCATCACGACTGGCTGCAACCCCATTCATTCCCCCACACACCCACATGCACAACAAGTGAGCAAGTCCACTCTCCATACGCACACAAAGCGAAACAACTCAGGTGATTCACCGTACCGTGCGCAGTTGGTTGAGGCGCTTCTGGAGATTGGACGGCGCCGCCTTCTGCATGCGCTCCACTGTCACACACAAGCATCACCAGCGCGTCAGCCAGTCTATCGTCAATGAACCGCATCGCATCCACCTCACGCGCACACACGCTCTCCCACCCGCGAGCTCCTGCATCTGCTTCTTGGTGGTGTTCATGCGGCGGATCGCCTTGGACTGCTCCACGAACGTCTCGACCGAGTTGAGGCGGTTGACGACCGCTACGTGCTCGTTGTACTGGCGCAGCAGCGCGAGCTCCGGCGGCGAGAGTTGCTGTCCGCGCCCGTTCCACGCGAGGAAGACGGCGTCCAGCGTCAGCATGAGCGCCGCGATGAACACGAGGTCGTAGCAGCGCAGCGCGTCGATCGGCAGCGCGAAGAGCGGCGTCGTCGTCATCATCCTGCGCGATGTCTTGGTCTGAAAAATGCAGCTTTGATTCCCGATCGTACTTTGTGTAGACGCATACAAACATCTAGTTCAACGATCGCACCTACTCGAAGTGGCGCCGGTTTTGATCGCGTCATAATCCAAGAGGCGGCGAGCAGCTACGATGGCGGAGGACTTGCGCGCGCTGCGCGCGTTCGTGACCGCGAAGGACGGGCTCGAGTACGAGAACCTGCCGGAGGGGATGGTGTGTCTGCACATCACGCACAGCAACCTGCGCATGCAGATGGTGGACATCCGCCTCGACCTGCACCTCTCAATCGCCGAGGTGCGCCAGAAGGTCTACCGGCACTCGGGCACCAAACCCGACGCCATGGAGCTGCTGCTCATGGCGCCCGACGGCTCGGTGCGCGCGCGCCTGGACGATGACCGCCGCATGCTCGGCTTCTACGGCGTGCAGAGCGGCATGCGCCTGCACGTCGTGGACCGGGACCCGTTCTCGCTCTCCAAGGGCGGCGGGCTCGAGGACGTCTCGCTCGTGCAGAAGTACGAGATCTCTGACGCGGATTACGACAAGCGTGCGTCCTGCTTTGCTGGATACTGCAATGCTATGGCGATGTACCCATGACGTGATTCATTGCGTGCTTCTACATGCTGCAGGCGAGAAGACTGTGCGCGCGTACAAGAAGGAGCAGCTCGCGAAGGACCCGAACTGGAAGCCCAAGAAGATGATGAACGTGGCGCGGCCCGATGCATCAGACGCAGACAATGTGCCAGGGCCCGAGAGCGTGCAGGGCATGAAGGTGGGCGACCGCTGCGAGGTGCAGCCGGGCGGGCGGCGCGGCCAAGTCGCGTACGTCGGCGAAGTGCCGGAGATCGCGGCGGGCTTCTGGGTCGGCGTGCAGTTCGACGAGCCGCTGGGCAAGGGCGACGGTGCCGTGAAGGGCAAGCGGTACTTTACGTGCGAGCCCAAGTTCGGCGGCTTCATCCGGCCGCAGAACGTCGCGGTCGGCGACTTCCCCGTCGAGGACCCGTTCGCAGACGACGACTCGGACGACGAGCTCTAGCGGGCGCGGCGGTGGAAAAGAAGTAAAACACAGTCTAAATTACTCTCTTTCCTTGGTGGGGCGCGCCGTGGCGCGTGGTTTGGCGCGTTACCTTCGCGGGGCGGCGGCGTCACTGCTGGTGGCGGTGATACCCCGTAATGCTGCTACTGCTGCTTACACCTCGGCCTTGCGCGTGATCTCGTCGACGTTCCAGCGCTTGCGCTTGCTGAGCGGCCGCGTGGGCGAGAGGCGCACGAAGTCGCCCATGTTGCACGCGTTCTCCTCGTCGTGCGCCATGAACTTCTTGGTCTTCTTGTAGTACTTGCCGTACTTGGGGTCCTTCACGATGCGCGCGACCTCCACGAGCACGGACTTCTGCATCTTGTTCGACACGATCTTCCCGAACAGCGGCTTCATGGTGGCGCTGGTGCTTGTCGTAGAGAGAGAGGAGAGAGAGAGAGAGACGCACACGCACGCAGGCGCTCGGCTTGCTGCTGCTGCTGTCTTGTGTGTGCTGCGACGGATTTTGTGGCGATGGCTGGCGCTCGCTTTGGTGTTTGTAGATGGATAGTGAAGTAAATAGATAAGTCCACTAATCGTATGAACACGGTACACACTCGTCAACACATCTCTAGTGTTGCATTTCCTGACTTGAACAAACTATATATTCCTCCTATAATTTCTCAAAACCCGGAGATATCGCCATAAAATCACCTGATACAATCAAACGAGCACCATGGAGCTCTTTGTGCCGTACGTGTACGTGCCGAGCGCCGACGCGTCGTACGTGAAGATCGTGACGCCGCTCGGCGCGCTGCACGTGGAGAAGCAGACGGCGTGGCGCGCGGTCGTCACGCTCTCAGTGCTGCTCGTGACAGTGGCGCTCTACAAGCTCTGCTTCGGCGGGCGAAAGGCGAAGAGCTCAAAAAAATCCAAGCAGTCGGCAGGAGCTGCGAGCGGCGGCGCGCGAGAGGAGAGCGAGAGCAGCGGCGAGGACGAGAATGCGGGCGAGGACGATGGCCGCTCGGCGCTGGACGAGAGCCTGGTGAAGAAGGGCGAGCACAGCTACTACTACGCGCACCAGCGTCGCGTGGCGACGACAGGCGAGAGCGACGACGCGCTCAAGAAGACCATGGTGTCCACGTACG
The DNA here is from genome assembly GCA_023334365.1 of Globisporangium acanthophoron. Taxonomy (NCBI): domain Eukaryota; phylum Oomycota; class Peronosporomycetes; order Pythiales; family Pythiaceae; genus Globisporangium; species Globisporangium acanthophoron. The sequence goes on from JAASGU010000218.1 coordinate 11,989, forward strand.
GCTGGGTGGACGGCAAGCAGACCGTGAGGTGAGTGTGTGTGATAGTATGCGTGTGGGAGGTGGAATGCAGGATGCTGATGGTTGGTGCTGGTTGGTTCGCGCAGCATCTACCTGCGAGACGAAGCTGTGGTCGACATGTTGGATGAGCAGCTCGTCTTGGTGCGTGAGAGCGAGAGCGTGTTGAAGGCGCCCAAGAGGTGATGTACGATGTATGCACTTACAGTGGTTGTGGCCTGGGGGTGACGCAGAAATGGACCAAGACGTCGTTCTCGCTGGACTTGCTGACTGCAGCGGGTGGCGACCAGGCGAAGAGCCTCGTGATCCCGACGCTCTTCGGCGACATCAAGGACGTGACGTGGAAGGTGAAGAAGAACCAGCTGACGCTCACGCTCGTGAAGTGCAAGGCGGCGCCGTGGAAGTCGCTGAACGGCGCGGCAAAGAACCTCGAGGACCACATCGAGTACGACGAGAGTCTGTACGACTGAGCCGAGGCGCGAGCCATGCAGCCAGCGACACCAGTGTCGAGACGCATGAGGATAGAGACCACAGTAACACAACGGCGCGGGTTTGTGTATGGGATGCTGCTAATTGATGAGAGAAAGTGACAGCGCTTCATGTGGCGCTCGCTCGAGTTGGTCGGGGCTAGTGAGTCCAGCCAGCGCGAGTTCTTCTCCTCGTGCTTCCTGTCGCGATTGCCGGTGATGTACCGATGAGCTGGCTACTCGGGGACCCAGAGCTTGAGGTGGCTGGTGTCGTACGCGGCGGTGATGACGCTCTTGGCGCCTGTGAACGCGACGCCCACGAGCAGGTCGTTCTGCACCGAGTGGGAGCTCACGAGGCGCACGTGGCCGCCCCCTTTGCCACCCGACAGCTCCCAGACGTTCAGGAACGTGTCCTCCCCCACGGATGCGAGGCGGCCCTCGAGCACGTCGAACGCCGTGATCGCGCGCGAGTGAGCCGCAACTTCGGCGTGCAGGTGAAACGTGTCGGTCCTGTATATCCGCATCAAGCCGGTGAGGTAGCCGCACACGAGCCACTTGTCGAGCACGAAGCTCATGGTCGTGACCGGGTACCCGGCGTCGCTCTCGACGCGGTGCACGACGTCGTAGTTGTCGTCCACATTGTGTGCGAGCAGCAGACCGGAGTCGTCGCTGCTCACAACGAGCGCGCCGGTCTTCGAGCTCTCGACGCACGTGATCGCTGCCTCCTTGTGCTCGCGTAGCGTCTCGAGCAGGTCGAACTCGGGCGTTGGCGTGGCTTTCACCGCCTTCTCTTTCCCGATCACGAGGAGCTTGCCGAGCGACGTGCCGACCACGATGCTCGGGTGGCTCGAGTTGACCGCTGCGATCCCCTTGCAGAACACTGCGACGCCTTCTTCCGGCGCGTCGAGTGCGTCCTTGAGTGCGAGTTCATAGACGTTGTGCTCGCCCTTCGCGTCAAAGATCTGCAGAGCAGGCTCGAAGGGCTCTTTCAGCACCAAACTCACACACATCTCATCGCAAGGATCTCAGCCTTCCTACGCACCTGCACGCCGATGCTCGAGGCCACGACGATGAAGAGCACATCCTGAAGCGTGCACAGCCGCACCTGGTGCACGAACGACTTTTCGGCGATCGGGAGCTTCGTGGCCGTGCACGGCGTCTGCGCGAGGCTCACGACGACCGCGTCGTCTGCGTGCGCATAGGCCTGTCGGGTTTCCCTTTCATTTCAGTTGGTAGTTCGCGCGCATATGCACACACGTGTGCATCGTAGAGTCCGCATGGTGTATGGAGCGAAGCGACGCACCAGCGTGTCGCCCGCCTTGGAGAGGTTGTTGCAGACGTAGGAGACCGAGAGGCTCGTCGGGAGCAGCTCCGGGTCCGCGAACCACGACTGCGCCATCGCGTGAACGGACTCGCAGTGGCGGCGCTTATTGCTAGTGGATCGCGCTGGGAGAGCAGCAGCGCTGGAGCAACGGCAGGCTGCGACGAGCTTGCGTGAGGTGGTGGTAGCGTTGATCTTCGTCTTGTGCCATGAAAAGTCGCGTGTGTGGATTACACAAATGTCGTACAAATGTCAAAGTCAGATTTTGTTCAGAAGATGGAATCAGGCGACTTTGGAGGAAGCCCTTTTTCTGCGCCACGGCAGTGAGATTCGTCTCAGGACTACGAATGGCTTCAGAGTATGAACACGCCGATCACTGAATCACGCGCGGGACCGCCACGCCACCGCCACTGTGTTGACTTGACTGACCTCTCGACCTGCTCGCCCGTCTCGCCTTGCGCGCGTGTGTTGGGAAGACCGCTTTGCGTCCTGAAGCTGAAGCGCAATGCGAGCGTTATCGCCGAAGGTTAACAGCAGCAGACTCCGCTCGCTTTGATCTTCTTATGCTGCTGCTTGCAGGCTAGCGAGCGAGCAATGAGCACAACAAGGTCGAAGGACGACACTTCGTTGCTTTCTCGCAGCGAAAGGAATCTTGCCCGGTATTGCACGCGCACGACCAGCAACACTTTGTCATCGCCGTCGAGAGACTTGACGACGCGGTGCTGGCAGCGGCGTTTGCTTGTGTGCGAGTGTGCAGCGCGTAGAGACCGTCTCAAGGAGGGCGGCTTTGGATAAAGACACGGAAATCGGAGGGATCGCTCACTGCCTTGTGCTCGGCTTGGCAGTGCCCAGCGCGCGAGCTCGCTTTGCCTTGCCCCACTCGCACTCCTCGCTAAGATGCAAAGAGGTTGTAGACGTACAGCTCGCGCGACTCTAGTCGAGATCACTCGCGGCGAAAGTGGCTGCGCTTTTGGTGGCGGCGGCGGCAGCAAGCGAGCGAGAAAGTTGGACTGTGGTGCGCCGACGAGATTCGATCGCGCAGGATCGGCGGCCAATGTCCTCTCTTGCTCATGGAGTGCCGCCACTGCTCCTGCTGCAATTGCAAGTGGCCGCTGCCGATCTTCAGACACACATGTGGACACCATGTGGACAGCGCCCAACAACAATCGAGAGCAAACTTTCGCTGTGTGAGCGAGTGGGTGCACGCGGCGGTCCAGATGGTGCTTATCACGGCCGGCTTAGGGATCACCGACTTGATTGCCACTCAAGTGCGTATGGTGGGCTCGGCGAGCGACTGGTGCTCGTTGCGCCCCCGAGCGAATTCGAGAACCAGCCGTGCAGCTTGCGCACGAAGGAGGCAAGCAGACATCAAACACGAAAGGAAGCAGGAGCAGCAAGCAAGCAGCGGAGTGAGTGAGCGAGTGAGCGAGTGTTCACGCTTTTTCCGCAAGTGAAGGATAAAAAATGTGTGAAATGAGGAAACTTACCACGTTCAACGTCGAAGTTGAGATTCGCGCCAACTTGGGTTCACTATAACGCGGCATCTCGTTTCGTTCGCGACTCCACCTCTCTCGTAGTTTTCATTTCCTCAGATCTGTTTCCTCTACATTTTCCAAGTAAACGGGATCTCCCATCGCCTCAGATCTGAAACTTCCGAACGAAACTTCGCAGTGCGCGATTCGCCGCGAATCTCCGAAGCCCTTCAGTGTGCAAAAAGCCCGCAAGCCACCAAGCGAGCGAGCGACCGAGAGCGCTTCAGCTAAGCGGCAGCGCCACACGCAGGCTTAGTCAGCTCGCCGCTAACTGACTCTGGTGTTGCCCTCGCCACCGTCCCAGCCAGTCAGCCAGCCACGCTCGCTGCAACGACTGCTGCGCGCGGCTCGGACTGGATGAACACAACGGCCGCCGCGCCGCCCTCGTCGACGCTCGCTCCCGCCATTGAGCCCGCGAACCAGCCGATCCCGCCCGGCTCGGCGGCGGCGAACCCGCTGCTGACCCATATGAGCAAGGCGAGCACGGGCGGAGGAGGCGATGCGTCAGAAGAGCAGAAGACCGCGGACCCAAGCGCCACCAACAGCACAAGCAGCAATGCGACGCCGGTCGCGAACGTGCGCATCCTCAAGAAGACCATGTCAACCGACTCGATGCTGACCGACGACCGCACGATCGAGCCTGGGATGAGCAGCAGCGGCGGCGGCACGCCGAACGGCCCGGGCACCAAGCAGCGCAAGTACGAGCGCAAGACGAAGCGCTTCATCTGGCCGGACGAGCTGCATCGGCTCTTCATCGCCGCCATCTTTGACGGTGCGGACCGTTCGAGTGACTACTAGCTGACTGGTTTAGTCGACGGAGGCGGGCGCTGCGCTTGCTGCCGCTGGTGGACCGAGAAACTGACCTCATCGTGTCATGTGCTGCTGCTGCAGTGGGCTTGAAGAACGCGTCGCCGAAAGCTCTTCTTGGGGTGCGTTCGTCGGTTTTCCCTGGCTTCGGCATCCACTTGTTGCAGTTGCTAACACTCTCTTTTGCGTGTTTGTCTGACCAACCAACAGCTCATGGAGGCTGCTGGGCCGAACTCTGGACTCACGACTGAGCATCTCAAGAGCCACCTGCAGAAGTACCGACTGAACTACGAGCGCTCGCGCGCCGAGTTTCTCGAGTTCTATGACTACAGCCACAAGAAGAACCACAAGCGGCGTCGAAAGAACGGCAACAAGCCCGGCGAGCCCAACACGATGTTCGTGTTCCCGATCGCGCACAAGAAGAAGAAGGAGGGCAGCGGCGACAGCGACTCGGATGACGAGGGACCCGACGACGGCATGAGCGATTCGACGCTCGAGCACGCGACGCCACGGAGCAACTCGGCGTCGCTCGAACGAACCGGCAGCTTCACGAGCATGATGCACGACCCGAAGGAGCAGATGAACGCCGCTGCCATCGCGTATGCGCAGCAGCAGCAGCAGCAATACCTCCAGGTGAGATCGATAGGAGTCGGCTCTTGGTTGAGTGTCTGAGCAAGCGACGCTCACACGATGCTTCCTTGCAATGATCCTCAGATGATGAACGCTGGTGGCGCTAGCGACCGAGTGAGCTTCAACGGCGGAATGGCGTCCAACCAGGCGACAGCGTACGCTAGTGGCCAGCCTCGAAAAGGAAGTCTGTCCGGGTCGTCAACTGGCAGCACGCACCAACCCAACACTGCTGTGGTGATGAACAACCGCGCGATCGCTGCAGCTGCTGCGGCGTACCAGCGATACGGCGGCATCCCGATGGGTGCAGGAGGCAGCAACGCTATCAACGCGGCGATTGGGCAGATGGGCGGCGATATGAACGACCCGCAATGGAACATTCTGTCGTCGCTTATGTCGCCCCACATCACCGGAGTGAATAGCGGCAACGTTCAAGGTGGTGGCGGCGGCGGCAGCGCGATGATCCAGCCGAGTGAAGGAATAGGCGGTGGCAACGACCAGTTCCAGTTGCAGGACGAAGCGAACGACCTGCAGCTGCAGATGCACTTGGCGATGCAGGCGCAGATGAATCTGCACCGGCAGATGCTGACGCGCAAGGTGGAGGTCTCGCAGCACATCAACAATAACGCCGGGAACAACGCCAACTTCGGCGGCGCAGGGTGGAGTCCGCAGCAGCAGCAGCAGCAGCAGCAGCAATACTTTGAGCAGCAGCGAGCCGCCCGCCAAGCGCTGGCGAACTCGTCGCACCATCCGCAGCAGATGAGCCTCGCGGCGGCGAGTGCTGCTGGCATTAGCCACACGCCTCGTCCGTCGCTTGCTCCACGCACGAGCAGTAGCAGCAACGTGCTGGCGACGTCCGGACCAATGGCGACGAGCACGTCGATGGGCATGGACAACATGCAGCAGGGTCGTCCTCCGATCCCGATGTCGGTGGGACCGGCGGTGACCATGCCAAACACCATGATGCAGGAGGACGTCAACGCATCATCGTCTGGGACGCTCGGCGCGAACCTCGGCTTCGACAAGAACGCTCCAGGCGCAGTAGCAGCAGGGTCGGCAGCGGCAGGAGGTGGCGGGGAGGACGACTCGCTTGATCTCTACCGTTGGGACCGCATTGATCTGAACGTGGAGCTGGACGACGACGATCTCTTCGGGTTCCTCAAGTCGTGATCGACCGACCGAAGTCGCGGCGGCGGCGGACAAGCGTGTTTCTCGTAGTATCCGCCAAAGAGAAGGCGGTATTTATTCCAGCGAGCGACGCTGTTGGCGTGTGGTGGTGGCCTCCCGAGTGCAGGCGAAGGAGGAGAGCAGAGCAGAGCAGAGAGACGTGTACACAAGCAAGGAGGTGAGGCGTTCCGCAGTATGTATAACATGGAGTGAGCGTGCATGCGAGCAAGCGAGCGAGAGCCTGAGGAAGCTGGCGGCAGATCCACGCGAGCGAGCGCGCAGAGGAAGGAGGCGGTAGTCGCGGGTGTCTGCTGCGAGGGCTGCGAGGATAGTACCGACTGGAAGTACTCCTCGGCATTGGCAGGTGGTGGTGTGCATCGATTAATAGTCAAGCGTGTTCCGCTTGGTTCATCTTGCTGGCTTGCAAGAGTCGATCGGCGTCTGCCAGCAGCAGAGATCCGTGTGCGCGGTGCTCGTGTGCCTGTAGACATGAGGGGTGTTGAGCGTGTTGGGCTCGTCAGCTAGGTGCCGACATGCGGTTCAAGATGAGGCGCTGTACTCAGCAACAGAGGTGTCGTGACTTAGCTCCTCGACGTTGAGTGTCGCGACGGATGCTTGGAGGTTGCATCACACTCACGTACGCTGACACCCGAACAGCGGTGCGTGAGCAGGCTGGAAGTGGCGAAGGGCTCGAGTTCGCAGTTCGAGGGTGCTGACACACACAGTAGCCCAACATTCTGCTGCAAGCAATGCACAGCGCTCGTGCGTTGTGAGCATCAAGAAAGCAGCCGACAGCAGCAGCAGCAGCGACCCGACGGTCGTCGGAACACATCACGACCAGCATATGAGCATATGCCATCGGCAACCCAGCTCTTTTGTTGCCAGCAGCAGCTGCGCGCGTGCAGCCAGCGCTGCGTCCAGGAACGAACCGACTGTGCCACCTGCTCTTCCTGGTCGCCTCCTCCCTGCACGTCGAAATCGGCCACGTATGTGCTCGAACGCGGAGAAATCGCAGAGTGGCTGGAGCGCTCGGAGAGAGCACAAGTGCACCCACGCACAGCACCAGCGAGTGCTGAACTAGAGAGCAGTGTTGTGACTTGTGAGAAAGATACACTTTTGCTATTACCTGTTTATGTAAAGTAGACTGTTTAAAGTGTGTTGTACTTGATAAAAAGATGCACAAATGCCTATATAAGTAGCGTACCCGATATGAGAGAGACTGCCTTGAAAGTCGATTTTCCTGCCACGTCACGATTTTCGAGAAGGTTATGAGTATCTATTTCAAGAGGTATTGAACGTATTACAGAGGGTATGCTGCTTCGCAGGCCTGATTTTACATAGAAAGCATAGTAAATCGAAATAGTAAGAGAAAGAGATATCAAGGGGCATCCATCGTGAGAGGGATCTGGTTTCCGTTGGACGGTGGCAGCAGCCTTTTCATTCCTAGCCGCGATTCGACTTGATCCATGCAAATCGCGAGCTCTAACTAACCCCGTCAGTTTCTCCAAGCCAATCTTGAAGCTCACCAAAACTGTGACGCGAAGAGTGTCTTTCCCCCCCTTCCGAACCCACACACGCTTGCCGCGCAACCCTCCACAGCTCGGCATTCTCGAATCCGCCCGCCAGCACTCGAAGCTCCCCCTCTTCTTCCTCGCAAGAACTTCCCACCACCACCACTGCAGATATGCTGAACCTCTACCCTCCGTCGGCGCACAACGTGTACAAGGGTGTGCAGAACTCGTACCCGCCCGAGGTGGACGCCGCGGCGCAGCAGATCCACGAGGCCACCAAGGGCTTCGGCACGGATGAGGCGCTGCTCACGGCCGTGCTCGGCAACAAGTCGCCCGACCAGCGCTTCCTCATCAGCGAGCGCTACAAGTCGCTCTTCGGCACGTCGCTCAAGGAGCTCGTGAACAGCGAGACGTCGGGCTCGTACGGCAAGCTGCTCTCGCTCATCTCGGCGCCGCTGCCGGAGGCCGAGGCGGAGATCCTGCGCTCGGCCACCAAGGGCGTGGGCACGACCGAGAAGCTCATCTACCCGATCATCGTCGGTCGCACGAACACGGAGATCAACATCCTTAAGAAGACGTACTTCGATCTCTACAACGAGGACCTGACGGTGCGCCTCAACAGCGAGCTCGGCGGCGACTTCAAGAAGGTGATCCTGGCGTCGCTGCAGGGCGCGCTCGTGGACTTCAACGCGGCGTTCCACACGGCGCAGAAGGCCGAGGAGGACGCGGACGCGCTCTACGCCGCGGGTCAGGGCAAGTTCGGCACGGACGAGGAGGCGTTCATCAAGATCGTGGTTACGAGCCCGCCGGAGCACCTGCGCAACATCAACGCGGTGTACGCGAAGAAGTACAACTACACGATCATCAAGGCCGTGGAGAAGGAGTTCGGCAGCGACGCGGAGCGCGCGCTGCTCTTCGCGGTGCGCATGGTGCTCGAGCCGCTCGAGCTGCTCGCGGAGCACTTTGAGAGCACGATGAAGGGCTTCGGCACGGACGAGGATGGCCTGAGCGCGAACGTCGTGCGGTACCACATCGTGCTGCCGCAGATCAAGGAGGCGTACAAGAAGGCGTACAAGACGGACCTCAAGGACCGCATCCACGGCGAGACGAGCGGCGACTACCGCGCGCTGCTCGAGACGATCCTCGAGTCGCCGGCCCACTAAGCCACCCAGTGCGCACGCGAGCTCCTCGCCATGATGGTCTTCCTCCCCGGCTGCTGCTGCTGCTGCGTTCTGCACGTCGTCCACGCTGAAGCGTTCGTTCGTTGCCTGTTGCTCGCCTGACTGTACAGAAACCACATAAACAAGAAGCAAAGGGATTCGCTCGGTCTCGTCTTGCGCGGGTGCTGCGTGTGCTCTGCCTTCCATACATTCATTCAGTCATCATGCACACCACACACGCCTCGTATCACCAGTCGGCACTCTGCAGCCTACAGCCCCATCGACGCGGCGATCTCCTGGAGCTTGGGGAACTGGCGCGCGTGCAGCGCGGCTTCGAGCGAGAAGTCGACGAGCGACGAGCGGAACTCGCTGCGCTCGTAGCCCTGCACGACGAACGCTGCCGCCGACGAGGCGTCCGCGGCGTCCGGGAAGACGGTCGCGAGGCCGCCCGCGAAGTTGCGCAGCCGCGGGTAGAGCTCGCCGATGCTGCCCCACGCCTTGGCGAAGCGCCAGCTGCTCGCCGCGAGGTCCACCTGCGCCTTGAACGACGCCTCGCGGATGTACGCGGTCTTGAGCTGCGCGTGCTCGCTGTGGATCGCGCTCGCCTCGTCCTTGCTGAACGTCGCGCACAGTCGGAGCTGCTGCGTGCGCAGCAGGCGGTTCATCTCCGCGCCCGAGAGCAGCACGAGCTCGTGTGGGAGCACACTCGGCAGCTTGGTCGCGAGTGCATCGTCGCCCCCGCCGCTCCCGCTGCCGCGCTCGGCCGCGATGATCTTGGCGAGCTCGTTCACACTCTCGCCGAAGACGTACGCGACATTCGCAACGAGCGCCAGATACGCGCTGCCGTCCTTCTTCTTGAGGCTCTCGAGCTGCTCGAACACGAACGGGTCCAGGTCCTCGAGCAGCGACTCGGCGCCGCGCTGCGTCGTGTAGTACTGGCCGAAGATGAACTTCTGGCCGTCCTCGAGGTCCACGTCGCGCGCCTCGAAGAGGTTCTCATACGGCCCGCGCACGTACCCGACCTCGATGAGCTCGGCGAGCAGCACGCCGAGCAGCTCGCGCTGCTGCCCGAGCTGCGTCGTGAGCCCGCGGATCTTGCCGAGCGTGTTGTCCACGATGTCCTTGAAGCGCTTGAGCGCCGCCATGAGCACCCACCAGCGCCCCGGCGGCGCGCACGCGGGCTTCTTCAGGTCGAAGTAGCTCTTCACCTCGAGACGCTTGTCGGCGACCCAGTCGATGAGGCGCCCCATCGAGTGCCAACTCGTGTTGACGAACCGCGGGCACACGCTGCCTTGCATCGCGGCGATGAGCTGCTCGTGGTGCCGCAGGTGGCCCGTGATCGCCGTGAGCTCGTTTACGAAAGCCTCGTCGAAGAGCTGCCGGAAGAGGTTGTCGACCACTGCCTCGACCTGCTGCGCGCCGCTGCGCACGCGGTAGCAGCCGTCGGACGTGCTCTGGCTCAGCAGCGCCACCAGCTCCGGCGGCGCCGCGCGGCCCGTCGACACGATGCCCACGAGCTTGTGCTGCCAGTCGGGCTGCAGCACGCCGAGCAGCTTGGCGAGCGAGTCGTACATGTACTGCGGCGAGTGGCGGTCGTACACGGGCAGCGCGAGCAGGTGGAAGTCCTGCACGTGCTCGCTCAGGTTCACGCGCAGGCGCACGCCGAGGTGCGAGCTCTGGCCGTCGAGCACGAGCGAGAACGCCCACGTGTGCGCGAGGATGGATGAGAGCGTCTGGAAGTTCATTGCCACCGCGAAGCGCACGAAGCCGATCGCCTCGGCCGTCGAGATGGCGCCGATACGGCTCTTGGGCGCGCGCGCCTGCGCGTCCTGCACGAGCAGCGCGCTCTGGCGCAGCGACGCGCCGGACGCAACGAACGACAGACAGAGCTCGAACTCGAGCCTGCTCGGCGCCGTGACCAGGTACACGTCGTTCTCGAGCTTGCGCCCGACGCGCGGGTGGCGCGAGAAGATCGCCAGCACCTGCGCCGGGTCGTGCACGAGCGCCTCGTACTCGCTGTCGAGGTCGAGCAGCAGGTTGGCGAGGATCGTGTCCACGATCGGCGCGTTCACGAGGCTCACGACACGCTCGCGGGGCTGCGCGATGCTTGCGAGCACCGCCATCGACCCGACGGCCGGTACTGCGACACCTGAAAAGAGGTCGCTCGCATCCGGCTCCGCGCCTGTACCGCCCATCGCGCTTCCAGCGCCAACACCCGCATGAGCAGCTCCAACAGCAGCAGCTGCAGCAGCCGCCGCAGCAGCAGCAGCAGCGCCGGTGACAACAGCACCCGTCGAGTGCGTGTACGCGGCGGGCTCGCGGTGCGGCGGGCCGGTGTACTCGAGGTACACCTCGCGCTGCTTGTCCGTGAGCAGCTCGTACTCAGCGAAGCGGCGCCCGTGCTGGTCGCGCGCGTGGTGCGCGATGTTGTCGGAGCGCCAGGGCGCCTTGAAGTGCTTGACGTGCGTGGACGGGCGGCGCTTGGCGCGCGGCGCGCTTCCATTCCCAGCGCCGCCGTCGCCCGCAGCGTTTGCCGCCGCCGGCAGCAGCAGCTTCTCGCGTCCGAACTTTTCGCACAAGCGGCACGCGAGCACGAGCACCTCGGACGTCACGGCGTCCACGGACGTGACGCGCAGCGCGTACTTGCTGAGCCACTTGTGCTGGAAGCCGGTGCGGCGCTTCGTGAGCGGCGCGGCGCCGCCTTTCGCGCGCGCGCGCGGGCGCTTGGCGCCGACAGCCACGTCGCCGTCGTCAGTCGCGGCGGGCGCGGGCGCGGCGGGGGACGACGACGCGGCAGGCTCGTCATGCGCTGCGGGTGGTGCTTCAGCTGGAAGCTCCATCGCGATGAGGAGAGAGGGGGTTTATCAGGTGCTTTCACCTCGTGGCTGGGCGGCGAATCGGGAACTGACTGGCTGGTCGTTTTAGGAGTGCAGTGTTATGTAGAAATTTGTATTTAAAGAGTCCAATGAGGTACCGCTGCTGTTTTGCCTCCCTCACTCCTTCGCTTTTCCCCCTCTTCAGACAGAGAGCTGCTGGATGATGGGACTCGCGCGCTTCCTCGCGCTCGCGGCGCTGCTGCTCGCCTCCACCACCTCGTGCGTGCCGCGGATTATGTTCTCCATGCGCTGCGGATCATGAGGATACCAAGCTTACCGTCTGACTTCTTCGTACATGACCGCGCAGCGCGTTCGAGATCCAGGGCACGATCTACCCCATGGCAGCCGAGAAGGTGTCGCCGTTCAAGGTGCTGCTCAACGGCGGTGAGCAGGTCACGTACGCGCGCGCCGACGGCTCGTTCGTGTTCCGCGACGTGGCGCCCGGTCGCTACGTGGTCGACATCCCGTCGGAGCTCTTCCTCTTCAGCCAGGTGCGAGCTGATGTGGCGTTATGCGTCATGGTGCTTGTCATCAGGAGGCGCCTCTTGCTGACTGGTTGCTCGCTGCGCGCAGTACAAACTGGATGTGGCGGCGGACGGCGTGATCCGCGCGCTCGAGTACAAGTACCCGGGCGCCGGCAAGCAGCGCGCCGAGTACCCGCTCGTGGCGGAGGCCGTGACGGAGCTCAACTACTTCGAGCAGCGCGAGAAGTTCAACCTGCTCGGGCTGATCATGAGCCCGTCGTTCCTGACGATCATCGTGCCCATCGGGCTGCTCTACATCCTGCCGAAGCTCTCGGAGAACATGATGGGTGCGTTGCTCTGTGCGGAGTGTGTAAGTGCTCTAGTGAAAGGAGGATGCAGATCGACTGACGAGCATCTCTGCTGCCTCTCGCGCAGACCCGGAGGAGTTCAAGAAGGCGCAGGAGGAGATCGGCACGCAGGACCCGGCGGCGCTCATCTCGGGCATGTTCGGCGGCGCGCCGCCCCGCACCAACGACGACAGCGACGACGATTAGAGTTCTCTTCCGCGTGTGTGGGTCGGCTGGTCATCGCGTCCGCCCTCGTGCCTTCTAACGCCCTGTATAAGCCACGGAGAATAATGACCACCGCACACACACACACACACACACACACACACGCCCGTCTACCCGAGCAGTTCGCTTTCTCTTTATTGCGCTGCCACTCGTTCGCTTAGATGTACATGGTGACGTTCGGGTTCCAGTCGCGGTTGTCGACGTTCTCGGTCGTCACCTGGTGCGCGTCCGCCGCGATCCCGCGCGCGCGCGGCACCTCCTGCACGTCGGCGGCGCGCGCGCCCCAGTCGTTGAGCTCCCGGCCGCTGCGCAGCTCGCCCACGAGCTCCTCGACCGCGTCGCCGTCGCCGCGCAGCGTCAGCCGCACGAGCGCCTTGTCCGCGCGGTCGTTGGACGCGCCGCCCGCGACGCCGCGCTTGAGCATCGCGCGGATGACCGTCTGGCGGAACATCACGCGCTGCACTTTGCCGCGCACCTCGAAGAAGCGCTCGACGGTCGCCATGGCCGGCTGCTTGGTCGTGTAGTGTTTGGAAGTCTCTTTATGAGCAACACGGAAGTTTGAGCGTGACGAAATCGAGGGAGGGGTGCGATGACAAACCTTGTGGTGTCAAGCTGAAGCATGCATGAACCTCTGTCCTTGCCATGCCAAGAGGATGCTGACGAGCGGAGCAATGGCTTCAAGGACGAGACCTCGTGGCGTGGCTGTAAAGGTATATTATAGAACAAGCAGGCGCCGGCGGCGTCGACGGCGTGTAGAGCTGCGCGCAGCTTAAACTATGCGCCGCGTTTACTCGGAGCTCTTGGCCTTCTTCTTCTTCTTCTTCTTGTCCTTCTTGTCGGCTTCGGACTCGACGGCGGCCGCCGCCTCCTCCTTCTTCGCCTTCTTCTCCTTCTTCGCCTTCTTCTTCTTGGGCTTCTCCTCCTCATCCTCGTCGTCGTCCTCAGCCTCAGCCTCCGTCTTCTTCTCCTCCTTGCGCTTCTTGCCCACCGTCATGTCCGCCTCCGCGTTGTACGTCTTCGTGGCCTCCGGCTTGACGTACTTCTTCGCCTCGTTCTTCGTCTTGCCCTTGCCCGAGATAGCGCCCGTAAGGCCCGTCTCCAGCTGCCGCACGCGCGCCTCCACCTTGGCGCGGTTGTCAAAGCCGATCGTGGCCTCCGTCGCGTCGCCCAGCGCGTCCACGCGCACCGCAAGCGCCGTCTTGGCCGCGAGCACGCGCGAGATCTTGCCCTTGTGCTTGGGCGCCGTCTGGCCGATCAGCGACGCGTGGTAGATAAGACCGTACTTGGGGGTGTCGTGCTTCGTCTTGAGCGCACGGAAGAGCGCCTTCTCCGCGCCGAGGATCTGCACGGTCGACGCCGGGTGCTTCGCCAGGTTCATGAGCGAACCGGCGTGCGCGATGAGGCGCGCGCCCACAAGCTCGCCGACCATGACCGTGAGGTTCGGCGCGATCGCGTTCATGCGGTTCTTGAGGTAGTCAAAGAGCTGCGCACGGTACTCCGTGAGCGAGATGACCTGCTCGCAGAGCGACGAGATGTTCGTCACGTCCTCCTCCGAGATGTCCGTGCCCATGGACACCTCGCACACCTCGCGCATGGACGCCTCAACGTCCTCCGCCAGGATGTCCGAGAAGTCAAGGTTCTTCACGTTCGAGCGCACGCCCATCTTGAGCACCGACTTGGCGTACTGCAGGTTGTCCGTCACAATCTTGCCCATCTCCGGGAAGTGCCAGCCGAACCACTCGCGCACGCGCATGGCGTACGTGTTGATCTCCTTGTCGAGCTCGTCGAGCAGGCCGATGGCCTGCACGATCATCGTGTCCACCTTGTCGGCGCTGAACTTGAGCTTGTAGCGCGAGAGGCTGTGCGAGAGACCAAGCGTCATGGACTTGAGGTCCTCGTCCTCGAGGCCCGAGATGAGCGTGTTCATGTTGGCGCGGATGCCGCGCATGACCTCGTTCACGGCCGCGTCGTGCACGCACTGGATGCCCATCTTGTCCTTGATGAGCCCGCCGAGCGCCTTGTCCGAGACCGCGAGCTTGTCCTTCAGACCGGCGTCGAGGATGTTCTTCTTGAGGAACTTCTTGAGCGCCTTGCCCACCTTGCCGTCCACCATGTCGGTCGCCGCCGCCACGGCCTCCGTCGTGTCCTTGAACGCATTGAAGCCCTTGAGCTTGAGCACCTTGCTGGCCTTGTCGCCGCTCTCGAAGTGCTTGAAGACGTCGTCGGCGCTCGCGAGCTTGGACTCGTCCTGCACCTTAAAGAGCGCGTGGCCCGCCGCGGTCTCGAAGAGCACGAGCATCGTAGCAGATGGAAGTAGTTGCTTCGCGGAGGAGGAGAGCTTAGAAGCGCTAAAGCAGAACTAACGCCCGCCAGCCAGCCAAACAGAATGGCGGCGCTTGGCCTCAATTTGCGCGAATCGATTGGTGGGAAATCCGAGACGCGAATTCGTGTGGCAGACGCAATTTTGTTTCTACCCGGTCGTCAAAATGGATCTCGATCCGGACTTTCTTCACTATCATTTCTTCAGTGTGTCGAAAACGACTGGTGGCTGCGAGTTGTTTATCGAGTCGCGCAGGTCGTCGATCGACCTGCTATTCCATTTGTTGCAAAGCTTCTCCGAAGTACGTGCGCTGCCTGCTTGCTTGCTGTGCTGTGTGTGCGGGAGTGTGCATGTGTGCTGGGCTCGTGTGTCGCGATGCGAGAGAGATGCCGGTCGCCTGTCGTCGGTGGTGTGGGCTCGTGAAAATGACGCTCTTCTCTCTCTCGAGAACCGAGACTGTCCTGTGCCATGCGGCGGGGACCCGTGAGCGCGTCGCGGTCGTTCGCTCTCGCCTCTTCGCTCGCTGGATGAGATAGCGGGGGAGAGGAACGAGGACGAGCGACTGCATGACATGACGCGCGAACGGGCTCCTGCTCGCCACGCACGGTGGTACAGACGTGTTCTTAATCTGTTGTGTGTGGATCCTTCCGCTGTGCGTGCGAGCAGATCTACAATGGCTGAGTACGACGAGACCCCGCGCGGCGTGACCGTGCGCGACGTGAAGGCGGCCGACTTCATCAAGGCGTACGCCGAGCACCTGAAGCGCTCGGGCAAGATCGAGCTGCCGTCGTGGTGGGACATCGTGAAGACGGCGTCGTTCAAGGAGTACTCGCCGACGGACCCGGACTGGTACTTCGTGCGCGCGGCGTCGATCGCCCGCAAGGTGTACCTCCGCCAGTACACGGGCGTGGGTGCGCTCAAGAAGGTGTACGGTGGCGCTGCGCGCCGCGGCGTGCGCCGCCAGCACTTCCAGGCTGCGTCGGGCGGTCTGATCCGCCACATCCTGCAGCAGCTTGAGGAGATGAAGGTGGTGGAGAAGTGCCCGGAGGGCGTGAACAAGGGCGGCCGCAAGATCACCTCGCACGGCCAGCAGGACCTGGACCGCATCGCCGGCCAGGTGGTGCGCGCCTAAGCCAGTTCGCTCGGTTCGAGACAGCGGCAGCAGCAGCAACAAACGCAGCAGTAGCTCACGAGACCATGACGAGGACTCCTTTGCAATACCTGTAATACACCAGGTGGAATACTTTGCCAGGTCTCTCTTTCTCTCTCTTCTTGTGCTGCTGGTGGAGGTGGCTGGTGCAGTGTGTGGTGCTGTGATGTGAGACTTGTGCGTGATGAAGCGAGAGAGAGTTGAGTTCTCGTTGTGGAGATCGTTCATTCAGGCGCCAACCTCACAGATACCGGCGCGCGAGCGTCTTGACGCGCGCGTCGAACACCTCGGACTTGATCGGCGTGTCGTACTCGTAGAACGGGTTCATCAGCAACTAAGGCAGGTATGAAGCGAGCCGCACACACACAAGACACGCGTTAGAGCCGCCTTGTACACCAGGCGCGTCAAGAACGCGCTTATCGCTCTCACCAAGCACAATCAAAGACACGCGAAGGCGCACCTTGAGGTAGAGCTCGTGCACCTCGTGGAAAAACGCCTTGATGGTGTCGTCGTTGCGCGACTCGTGCAGCAGCAAGAAGCGCACGCCCGTGGCCGCCACGAACGCCGACACGAGCTGCTCGTTGAACTTGTCGACGACCTTGAGCGCCATGCTCGGCGTGGTCCACATGGCCTCGTCCACGATGTCGAGCGCCGAGTGCAGCAGGAACTCGTCCACGTGCGCACTCTCCTCACGCCGCGACTTGACCTCCATCTTGTACAGCGGCTCCTTCGAGCCCACGAGCACGAAGAGCGACATGGAGGGAGGTGGGTCGCAGCTTCTTCGTTAGCTGTGTAATCGGGTTTGGAATGATCGGTATCAAATGATATTGTTTAATACTTTCATTGCAATAACTGCATTGTTTGTCTGGTCTTACAATATAATATGAGCATGAAGGAAATATTGGTATCAAAATTTATTGATTGATCTTTAGATACTAAAGTATCATGATACTCATGCTCGACACTTTGAAACCGTTTTGCATGCTTTCCAATAGCTTAGGCTGAGTTCGACTTTTTCGTTTATCGACTTGGATTAGAAAAGGGCTGGATTGGAGAAACGAGTTGGCAATATGAAAGCTACTTTGGAGATAAAGGCCAGATCCTGATCGTTTGGAGCCGAACCAGCTGGGTCATGTTGTCGTGTTCGAATTTCATTTTGGCTCATTTGACCGATTCGAGCTGGTTCACCATCAAACAAGCTGGATAAACCAAATCGACCACGGCCTTAACTATTGAATCAATTTCGTTTTGCAACTTTTCTCCCTGAAACTCGTGTTATAGAACTGAAAGTGTACCTTGTGTGTGAGAGACACAAATGTGTTGTCTGTTAATCATTCTGTATCATTCTGGAGTTGCTGAACGAGAAAATGAGTGCGCATAATCCTATGCTGGTATAAACGATTGCGCTTACATTATGTATAACAAAGTTTGAAATCGATACTTGATTTTGATAACGAGTGTTCTGACTTTCCATCGGCTGATAGTGCCACGATACCAAAGTAATTGGTGTTGATGCTTGGTGTCGTGGGAGTTCCTGCTCATCCCTGCGGAACATGGCCACATTATTTGTTTCTGAAGTGGATAAGGAGTGCGCATATGCGATAAGCGTGTTATCAGTTGCGCTCACCTGAACTGATTAGGTTTTGGTATCAATACTTTAGTGTTGAACCGAGAGCTCCATATTGACGATAGCTAAAAGTGCCGTCATACTAAAGACTTTATATGAGTACTTAGTACGTTGTAACTGGACACTCCCGAGTTACGCAGCACAGTAGAGAGGAAGCGTGCGTGAGCACCTTCCGCAAGGATTCCTGTCTCAGGGACGGAAGGCGAAAAAGACGTTGGGCAGTTCAGCTTCAAAAACCAAGTGTTATTTGTCTTGCTTAGTGCGGTTCCACCAGTCAGTGTGAACCTGTAGATTTTGTATACTATACTAAATCTAAGATGCCTAAACTTGAGTGGCTCTGAGAGCCCTACTGATCTTATTGGTCTTTATTGTGCTAATAA
>JAASGU010000219.1:0-29861 GCA_023334365.1 Globisporangium acanthophoron
ATGTACGGCATGACGGCTGTGTCGTGGCTGTTCCTGATTCTGCTGCCGAAGCAGAAGGCGGAGACGCAGGAGCTCAAGCGCACGGGCGGCTCGAACAAGCTCATCGGCGCCATCACGGTCTTCTACGTCGCGTTCGCGTTCGTGTGGTCGGTGATGACGAACATCATGGGTATCTTCGACAGCACGGCATGCCTCGTGATCGCCGGTGGCGACGGCTGCTAAGCTGCTGTGTGCGCGACATTGCATCGCGTGGTGCCACCACCAAGCTTGTCAAGTTCGGGTGTTGTCTTCTTGTGATCTCGCACGGACGAAGTGTGTTGGTAGCTCGGGCGGAGGGGAGTTGCTCCCACAGACCTCTTGAGTAACACGTGTGAGTACAGCAAGACTCTTTCATATCACTCCCCCATAGTCTTGCTTTCCTTGCCTTGTGAGTCTTTGACTCTCTCGCTCCTGTGTGTAGTCTTGACTTCCAGGTCTTGCAAGTGAACAAGAGCCACACTTCCTGGTCTTCATTTTATCGAGCAGTGAGCGAGCAATAGTGTCGGTCCGGTTTGGCGAATTGGCCAAATGGAACCCAAGCTTATCGAGACGCCAATCGGCGAACTCGATTCTGCGCGAGCAGCTTGGTCTCGTTGCCCGTTGTCGGCGAACTCCGGTGCTCGCGGCAGCGTGGTGGCAAATAGCGCAAGCTGTCATGACTGTTTTGTCAAGAAGTTTAAAAGCACATGGCTACTTGCGTTTTGTATATAACAAGGAAGATCATATCACAAATATAGAAAAATAGGAAGGGTATGATCATAATTCAAATGCATTCCAATGCACAGATTCCGAAGAGAACCCTAACCTGGTGTGACGAAATCGTTGTCAAAAACGAAAGGAGCCAATCGGAGCGGTCCATATCCTTACGTGGACCACTCCATGCATTGAGTCAGTTCGACAGTGCGATGCATACAATTTCCAAGCGAAAAAATGTAATAACCTCAAAACAAGCAAAACAGAGCATCCCACTGTCGTTGACTCTGTTGTCAAGATGAGTGCGCTCTCGCGCTTGTCGAGGGAGAATCGAGGCCTCGCGAACTCTTGTAGAGAGTGATCAGTGTGGTTTGTGAGATGCGCACTGAAGAGTTGGCCACTCAAACAGATCCCCAAACCCCCAAATGCCGCGGCCGTGTTGGTAGTTTGATCATTTATTGGGTTTATAATAGTATTTATTATTTCGTGTAGCGCCTCTTCTCGTAATTGTAAGTATCAAAACGCACAGTTGTGTAAGCGCAAACTGGATGTTCAGTGTGCGGCAGGCCAATGTAGCGCAGCATATCGGAGCCCTTCACGAAGAGCAAGCGAGAAGAGCGGCACCGTTCGTTCGTTCGGCTCGGACCTCACCTCCCGGCCGTCAAACCTTCGCGCGCGCTCTCTCTCTCTCTCGCTCCCTCGCGCGCGTGACCGCCGCCCCGCACTTCTCGTCGCACGTGGCTCCGCGGAAGAAGGAGGACGCACCACAGCAGCAGCAGGCGGAATGGCGCCCGCCGCCTCCACGACCGCCATGCTCGAACGCGCGTCCTACAGCAGCAGCGGCGCGCTGGACGACAGCGAGGACAGCCATAGCCGCGCGATGCCCGGCGCGCTGCGCCTCGGCGCCGCCCGCACACCGCTGGACGGCGACGCGTCCCCGTACGAGCCTATGAAGACACCGCTGCCGCCAGCGGCGTGGCGCGAGTTCGAGGGAGGCGCGCTCCGCCGGGGCAGCGCACCCACGCTCATGTCCCGCGAGACCGTTGGGCTCTTCGCGCAGTACGCTGCCGTGGGGCTCATCTACGGCGCGCTGCCCGGCATGATCTATCCGTTCCTGACCAACTACCTGAACGCCGAGGGCGAGACGTCCGTGTCGGCGCGCGTGCTCGTGCTCGTGCCGTGGTCCTTCAAGGTCTTCTACGGCATGCTCACGGACTGCTTCCCGATCTTCGGCTACCGGCGGCGGCCCTACATGATCCTCGGCTGGTCCATCTGCCTCGTCTTCCTCATCGTCATGGCGTGCACGCCGATCGGCAAGCCGTACTACCCGGACCCGATGTACTGGGAGCGCGACCCCGACACGTTTACAACGGCGGAGAAAGAGACGTTCCGCACCGAAGCCTCCGAGTCTGGTGGCAAGTACGTCGTGCTCATGATGTTCTCGGCGGTCGGCTACGTGATGGCGGATGTGGCGGCGGATGCCGTGCTCGTCGAGTACGCGCAGCGCGAGCCGCTCACGCACCGGGGACGCCTCCAGACGGGAATCTACACGGTTCGCACGACGGCGATCGTGATTGTCAATCTGCTGCTGGCGTTCCTGTTCAACGGCAAGGACTACGGTGGCACGTACGACTTCACGCTGAGCTTCCCACAGATCATGCTGTGTCTCGCGGTGCTGCTGGCACCGATCCTGCCAATCACGTGGCTGTTCATTCGCGAGGAGCAGTTCGTGTCCCCGGGCTTTCGTGCGTACATCCAAGAGCTCTGGGGCGTGTTGCAGACGCGGGCGGTGTACCAAGTGATCGCGTACAAATTCTTCTCCGGGGTGTTTGAGAACATTTCGTTCGTCTCGAGCGACCCGGTGCAGAAGATCTGGGCGAACGTCGAGCCGCGCAGCGAGAAGCTGGCGCTGGTGATCACGAACGGCGTGATGGCGATCACGCTTGTGATGACCGGCAAGTACGGTCTCGGCTGGAACTGGCGCGTCATGTTGTTCGTGACGTTGATCATCGTGGTCGTGCTCGACGCGGTCTGCACGTTCATGGTGGTCTGGGACGTGGTGCGCAACCAGTACTTCTGGCTCGGTATCCCGGTGGTGGAGCAGATCCCGCAAGGCGTGAACTTCATCGTCGCGACGTACGTGGTCGTGGAGCTCGCGGGACTGGGACACGAAGGCGCCATCTACGCGCTCCTCACGACGGTGAACAACTTGTCCGACCCGTTCGCGAAGTCCATCACGAAGCAGATCAACTCGGCGTGGGACGTCACGAACGCCGAGATCCAGGGCGACTCACACGACGTACGCACGAAGATTTCGACGACGCTGTTCATCATGTACGGCATGAAGTTGTTCTCGCTGGTGTTTCTGCCGCTGCTGCCATCGCAGAAGAAGGCAACGCAGATCCTCAAAGCCACGGGCGGCTCGAGCCGGAGTATGGGCCTCTTCACGCTCTCGTACGTCGTGTTCGCGATGGTGTGGTCTGTCATGACAAACATCATGAAGATGTACAAGACCACGTCATGCCTCTTGATCGCCGGCGGCAAGGGCTGCAAGGAGACGACGAGCGGGTGAAGGAAGGGAGCAAGCAGCAGGTGAGTGGGGCGTTGTGTAGGATAGTAATTTTGCGGGAGTGGCAGCAGCAGCAGACTGGCTGCCAATGTCGAGGATATAAGTCGCCAATATGAGCCGGTGGGCACCTTCACGGACTGGCCTGGTGCTGGCGCGCGCTGCGCGTGTTTGTGAGCGGGCCTTGTGAGCTTGCTGGCAGCCAGGCAGACCTGTTAGATCTCTCGTGGACGCACACTGCCACCAAGTGGATCTGCTGGAGCAGAGTCTGAGAGCACAAGTTTCGCGTCCGATGACCAGATCACCAGTAGACTGCTTCGACTGCTGCTCTCTCGGTAGACGGTCGGCACATGCGTACAGCATGGCAAGAGAGAGAGAGAGAGAGAGAGAGAGAGGAACGCCAACAGCACGTGCTCGCTTGAGCACGCTTGAGCATTAGGAGGAGCACCTCCAGGCATGTTAGCCACCGATCCATTTTCGAGGTCTGAAATTCGACTAGGCGGATTTTTGGCGGGAAACGAGCAACAGCACCCAGAAGAAGAAGCAGCAAGAGCAGCAGCATGAGCTACGGGGGCTACGAGGCGTACGGCAACGACGACTTCGGCGGCGGCGGCTTCATGGAGAGCTCGCAGGGCGGCGGCAGCCAGGGGACGCCCAGCAAGCGCGGCGGCGGCGGGCGGCCCTCGCGCGAGGCGCAGACGCTGCTGCCGATCACGGCCAAGCAGCTCGCGAGCCGCAGCACGGCGGACGACGACGTGATCCGCATCGACGGCCAGGAGGTGACGAACGTCAAGCTCGTGGGCATCCTCTCGAACGTCGTGCCGCACTCCACGAACGTTAACTTCCAGTTGGACGACGGCACGGGCATCGTCGACGGCCGCATGTTCCTGCACTCGGAGGAGTCCGAGTACGCCGAGAGCGAGGTCGCCAAGCTGCGGTGCGTCTCTGCGTGCGCGAGTGTGCGTGTATGAGAGGGACAGAGAGCGACGCGCTGTGAACTGATGGGCCCTTTACTGCTTGTCCAGTGACGGCATCTACGTCCGCGTGGTGGGCAACCTGCGCACGTTCCAGGGGAAGGTGTCGCTGTCGGCGTTCGCCGTGACGCCGATCGAGGACTTTAATGAGGTCACGCACCACTTCCTGGACGCGATCTATGTACACT
The DNA here is from genome assembly GCA_023334365.1 of Globisporangium acanthophoron. Lineage (NCBI taxonomy): Eukaryota > Oomycota > Peronosporomycetes > Pythiales > Pythiaceae > Globisporangium > Globisporangium acanthophoron. Next base: position 4,461 of record JAASGU010000219.1, read on the forward strand.
GCTACAACACCAAGGGTCCACTGAACGGCGGCGCTGGCGCTGGCGCTGGCGCCAGTGCTGGCAACCCGTTTGGCGCGCCCGCGAAGAGCGGCTTCGACGTGCCGGTCGGCCAGCAGGCGTGGAACCAGGGCGGCGGAGCGTATCTCGGTCAGAGCGGCATGGGCGGCGGCGGCGGCATGGACTACGGCATGATGGACTCGAACTTCTCCCCCGAGCAGAAGGCGATCCTGGACGTGCTCGGGCGGTGCACAAGCGACCGCGGGCTCAAGATCGACCAGATCTTCGCGGACCTGCGCGGACAGATGAGCGAGGACCAGCTGCGCGGCGCGCTCAACTACCTCACGAGCGAGGGCCACGTGTACTCGACGATCGACGAGAACCACTTCAAGCGCACCGCGTAGCGTCCTTCCGACTTCCTGCATAGAACCCGCGAGCGACGGGGCGAGTGGCGCCAAGCGCTGCTGGCACATCCGGACCTCCTAATCTAAACATCTTCTCATGCCCGCATGCTCCAGTTCGCTCTCACGACAGCGATCGGAGGGTTGTCGGCTCTATTGGTACTGCTGCCGTTAGTTTACTGTACGAACACTCACTCGCTCGCTCGCGCGCGCGCGCCAGCTAGAGCGCGTCGTCGACGTCAAAGTCCTCCAGCTCGCCGTTGAAGAGCCACCGCTTGATCGTCTCGTACACGCCGAAACAGATGCCCGCCTGCGGCATGACCGCGACCGTGCGGCACGACGCGCCTTTCCAGAGCCCCGGAAGGCCCTCGCGCGTCGCGATCTCGCGGAAGCAGTGGCCGAGTCCGTGGTACACCTTGTGCTTGCCCTGCGTCATGAGGCGCACGGTCACGACGTCCAGCGGGTTCGTGATGAACGCCGCGCCGCCGCCCGCGAGCGAGCCCATCGCCAGCGACTCGAGCGTGCTCAGCGGCCGCTCGTGCTTCTCCGTGGCCGCCACGTGCTTCTTGTACTGACCCTTGAGCGTCTCGTAGAACAGGAACGAGAACGCCGAGAAGAACGTGTCGACGCTCAGGCAAGCCGAGTAACCCGCGTACAGCCCACGCACGCCCTCCGACCGAACGATCGACATGCCCGCGTGCAGCGTGCCGCGGTAGTTGGTCGTGTACTTGATGGCGCCGCCGCTCGCCGCGTACGGGTTGCGGCCGAGCTGCAGCCGCGACTTGATCACCTCGCCCGGCACCGAGATGGCCGAGATCACCACCTCGCTGCACGCGCCGGAGAGGAAGAAGACGAGGCTGTGGTTGCGCTCTGCCACGTGCGGCAACGCCGCCGCCTTGAGCGTCTCGTACGTGCCAAAGTATATCGAGGCGCACACGGGCGAGCACATCATGGTCGTGCCAAGGCCGCCGAAGTATCCGCGGATGCCCTCTGCGATGCGGAAAAGCGTGATGTCAGCCATGCGAACCGGACCGAACTCACTCACTCGCTGCCCGTAGACTCACCTTCGCGCAGGATGGTGCGAATGGTGCGCGAGATGCTCGCGTACTTGGGCGTCGGCACGTGCTGGACCTTCATGCGCAGGTTCACGACGTCCAGCGGGTGCAGCATCGAGTCCGCCACGACGCCCGCTACGGCGCCCGAGAAGAACGCGCGCGCCGCCGGGGAGAGCGACGCGGGGGACAGCGCCGCGGACGTGGCCGTGGGGGACGGCGTCCCAGCGCCGACCGCAGTCATGACAGGGGCGTCTGTGTGACTGTGGAGGGCGCAGCTCTCGTACTCGAGACTAGCCTGTCCGTTCAATCGTCAGTAGTTTGGCCCTCTCCCAACCACACACCAAATAATCAAAGCTCTGCGCTTATGAAATGCATATTCCGTTACTCTGGATGGGATAGTCGAACAGAACTGCATCGAAATGCATCTGGAATGACATCTTGAAAATGCATATAATTCTTGTTATATCTTGGTTACGCCGTTCTGGAATCTTCAGCTTCGTGTTTTTAACTCGGAAACCACCGCAAAGCCAGAGACGACGACGTCGCGGGCAGGCGCGAGGCACCACCACCACCAGAAGCAGCTCTGCTTTTCACGCATGGCACACATGGATTAACTCATGCTCTCTCTCTCTCTCCCACTCATACACTTGCATCGTGGCGCAAAAATGTCGGGCGTTGCTCGACACGGAGGGGAAACTGAAGTCGCGGACAAGGTTTCGTGGCACCACGCGAGAAACAGGGAACTCGACACATGTTGTGCGAAAGAAGTTCGTTGCGTCGGTCCAAGCGTCGACACGCGTGGTTACCGAGAATCGGCAACCAGTCTTTGTAGACGATGTCCCGGAGCTTCGCGGCGTGGCATAGTGGCAGTCGAAGAAGAGGCAGTGCTCGGTCTAGACACCGTTCCAGCCTGGCAACCAACGTTTGATCGCATTCGAGATCTTGATCTGAAGGAAGAGGAATCGGACTCCCATCGGAGGAAGGAGCGATGCGGGGTGCGAGGTGGAGGAAGTGGAGATCCAGGCAGACTGGGAGGAGCTTGGCTCGGTCGTCTCGATCAAAGCCCGGTACCGATTTCACACTGCTGTGGATTCTGCTGCTGTTTCGGAGACGCCATCGCTGAAACAGCACTACCAACACCAGACTTTGCTTTTCCATACCAGACTTCCTATACTCTCCATTTCACTCACTCTTCACGTCGCAAGCTCGTATCGGACGATGCTTGGCGCAGAAATGAAATCGCAGTTCGAGTAGATTTCGTGACGCGACGACATCCTGACACAACACACGAAACCGGGAACTCGTGGATGCTGACACTGAGTTCAAGAAGGGATGCTTTGCATGACTTGAGCGATTTTGGAGCTGACTGCCACAAACACGCCGGGCGACTCCCGAGTCTTGGTTTAGCGCCCATCAGTGTGAGTACCGCTTAACTCCTTGAACGAATGTATCATACCAAAGCGAATGGAACATATCGAGATGTTGCTCGTCGACAGAATTCGGATTGATTGGCATCGTTCTACTTGCCAAGCGAATGGGAACAGAGTTCAGGCAAATGGTCAGCAAGGAGACTGGAAATTCTTGTGAGACGAGAGTAACCAAGATGCCTTTGGTGCATGCCTGTGTTGCTTGCTGCAAACCTGTGCAAGTTAAGTTGATGAGGATAAACTACCTAGATTATATCACTACGTTGAGTATATGAGAAAAAACGAATAAATATCTCGTTATATTTTTGAAAATATGGCTGTGGCTCTTGATTCTCGCTCGCTGATTCGCTGCGAGAATCGTCCAATCCATGTGGTGGAAATAATCTTGTCATAGTTATTTGCTTTTTGTTTTGACGCGCAAACTATGACTGAGGTGGACTGGCTCAAAACTGACCTTTCAATACTTTCTTTTGTTAGAGCAAACAGTGAGCCCATACCCAGATCCAGTCTGCATATATTTTCTGAATTTGACAAGTTACGTTGCTTACTCTCCACGAGTCCCAAAAAATTACTTCTAAGATGGTGGGCACCGCACCACACCTGCCACATGGCGAGTTCTCGAAATGGCGCATACACTCAACATCACGAGCACAACGAGGAGCACCACGTTCGCTCGCTCGCTCGCGCATGCTTCAGTCTCCGATCTGCCGCGTCCGCGCCACTTGAGCGCCGCCGCCATGAGCCTCCGCCACCGGCACCACCTGCTGCTGATGCGCTCGCTGCCCCTGCTGGCGCTGAGTCTGAGTCTGCTGCTCGGCGCGAGCGCCGCCGCGTCCGCGCCGCAGACGAAGGACGACCTCAAGCCGCTCTCCGAGTTCGACGGTTACGACGCGCTCGCCGTGGCGCTCATGATCGTCGGGCTGGCGGCCGCGTCCGCTGGCGGCGTCGGCGGCGGTACCATCCTCGTGCCGCTGCTCGTGCTCGTCATGGGCTTCGATATCAAGTTCGCCACGCCGTCGTCCAACTTTATCATCATGGGCGGCGCCGTCGCGAACGCGATCTTCAACCTGCGCAAGCGCCACCCGTTCGCCGACCGACCGCTCGTGGACCCGGACATCTGCGTGGCCATGATCCCGTCGATGATGGGCGGCGCCGTCGTCGGCGCCTTCCTCTCCAAGCTGCTGCCGTCGTACGTCATCTCGATCCTCTTGGTGCTGCTGCTGGCAGCCACGGGCGTGCGCACGGCGCAGAAGGGTATCAATCTCCACAACAAGGAGAAGGCGGCGAAGGAGGCAGCGGCGGCCGCAGCGGCAGTGGTAGCGTCACCGGCGACGAACACCCCAGCGTTCCAGGAAGTGCAGACGCCCGAGGTGCAGGTGGAGGTGAGCGTTGGCGAGAGCAGCGCGGAGCAGGACACGCGCGCGCTCGTGAAGGACCGCGAGCAGGAGCTGCGGGACCTGGTGGAGGCCGAGCGCCACTTCAACTGGCCGAAGCACCTGACGATCTTCGTGTGCTACCTGGGCATCGTCGCGGCGAGCATCGGCGGCGCCAAGGCAACGTGCGGCAGCGTTACGTACTGGGTCGTGCTCTGGCTCGAACTGCCGTGGGTGCTCTGCTTCACGGCGCTCTTCGTCGTGTACATGGGCAAGCGCCGCGCGTACAAGCTCGCGCTCGGGTTCCAGTTTGTGGCAGGCGACATCCAGTGGTCTGGCAAGACGGCGGTCTTCTTCCCGCTCGGCTGTATGCTGGCGGGCGTGGTCGCAGGACTCTTCGGTGTCGGCGGTGCGATCATCGCCAGCCCGCTCATGCTCGAGATGGGCGTCGTCCCCGAGGTCGCGTCGTCCTCGAGCGCGCTGCTGGTGCTCTACTCGTCGGCTTCGGCCACGGCCAAGTTTGCGCTCTTCAACCAGATCGCGTGGGACTGGAGCGTGATGCTCTGCGGCGTCGCGTTCGTGGTCACGGCTGTCGCGCAGATTTACATCCTCGGCTACGTGCGGCGCTCGGGGCGCCAGTCGATCATCGTGTTGTGCATCGCGACGTCCGTCTGCCTCGGCGCGTGCCTCATGACGTACTCGGCGATCAAGACGACGATCGATCACGCTGGCGACCCCTTCACTGTCGACTTTTGCAAGTAGAAGCAGGCGCGAACCCGGTCGCCCATGTTCCTCGTACCATACACTCACCACAACCCATTCATTCGAGTCTCCCTTCACACGATGGCATTGGATATCTTGACACCACGGACGAGGCTCTGATAGCCGATTCACACCTTGCGCTCCATCCGCACGCAGCTCTTCTTCAGTTTCACGAGCTGCGTCGAAGCGATGGCGTCAGGTGGGCCGCCCGCCTTTACGAAGCTGTCAAGGCCGACGCACCTGGTTGTAGTTTGTCGTGTGGGGGCAGATGCGCCGGTAGCTCCCGAGGTGGGCAGGCAGCTCACCGTAGCTGCGAGGCACTTTGCCCCGCAAGATCTCGGTCAGGTCTTCGTTAAGCTGCCGTGCCGCGAGCTCTTCGGCTTCCTTTGGGTGGCGGATGTGCGCGTGCGGGCGCCGCTTCTCGTTCTCGAGTTCTGCGAGTCGCCGACTGACGACGTCGACGAACTTGGCGCGGTCGAAGCGCAGCGGGTCCACAAGCTTGATCGTGTCCAGGATCAGTGCGTCTTTGACCTGCGGCCACACGAGCACACAAGCGCGTGTGAGCGGAGCGATCTCAAGCCACGTTGTAGCTTCACAGGGCTTCGTACCTGGTAGTCCAGGTCGTTCTCGCGCGCCATGGACGGACTCGAGTTGATCTCGATGAGCCACGGACGGAACGTGTCGTCCAGCAGGATATCGTAGCCGTACAAGTCGAAGCTGTTCACCTGGAACGGGATGTGGTCCTCACCGCAGAGCAGCGACTTGAGCACGACATCGTCAATGTCGCTCTTGACTTTGCCCACGTCCACCCCTATGGCTTCGAGCCGCTTCCACAAGTACGCGAGCGTCATCTTCGTGCCACCGGCTTCATCGCCTGCGGTTGCGTTGATTGGGTTGTCGCTGTGGACGAAGTAGCGGCGAAGTCAACAGCTAAACTCATACAACACAGACATACAGACTTGTTCTCCTTACCTGGACTGGATCGCGTCTTGGTTCTCTTTCTGGATGCTGCTGTTCGTTAGGTGCACGAACAGGTTGCTGAGATCCGAGTCCTCGTACTGCCGCGTGCAGATCCGCACGAAGCCTTCGTCGTAGAAGAACGCCTCGAGCGGGTTGAACGACGTCACGAGCACGTAGAGCCGCAAGTCGAACTTATAGCCGTCGAGCAGCAGCGGGTTCGCGATGTACTCCTGGATTACAACTTGCTCGCCGTACACGACTTGGCTTAGGTCGTTCACGAGCGAGATGCCGCGACCGCGCGAAAGCGCCACGGGCTTCATGATCCAGATGTTCTTCCCCGCCGGCGACGCTCCACGGCTGCCGTCGTCTCTCGCGCTCTCCTCCCACTTCCGATGCAGCCGCGCACCTTTGTCCTGGAACGCCTGCACGAACGCGATGTACTCTTGCGGCAGGATGAACGTGAGCGGGACGACACTGTACGCCTGCTTCATCCTGCCACCCATGGCCAGGTACTTGCCCATGTTCTTCTTGAGGCAGTCCTTGCGTGTGAGCGCCTTGGCGTGCTGGAAGTGGTTCACCTTCTGCCACGCGAGCAGCGTCTTGCGCTCCACGCGTGGCTTGCTCCACGTCCAGAGCAGGTTCCACGTCGTCTTGAGTCCGAGTCCCGACGGATGCTCGTCCCAGTCGCCAAGCTTGTCGAGTGCGGTGACTACGATGTCACACACCTCCCGTCGCGTCGTCGAGTTGATGCGGTAGTGCGCTGTGAACGGCGAGAGAGTCGACGGCGCTCCTGACGAAGTGGACGGCAGCATCGACCTCGGCGTCGCGATGTTGCCGCCAAAGACGGTCGCGTAGTCGCGCATGATGCTCTGCCAGCCTTCGTACAGCTTGAGCTGGATGCGCAGCGATTGATCGTGCACCGGTGGAGCTTGCGGGAGTGACGAGGCGATCAGCGCCTCGCGTGACGAGCTGGTACTGCGGAAGGCGTGCCGCTGCTCGAAGACGCTTGTGAGGATGCAGTGGAAGTTGCTGAAGTAGGATCGGTAGTCCTTGCAGGGCTTTGCAAGCAGCCGAGGCACAACAACATCCCGTCTTGACGGTTCGGTCACACCCACGACAGACAACGCCTGCAGATGCTGCTGTTGAGTCTCCTCAGTGTTGATCGCTGGAGCAGCAGCGTTGTCTGGGATCTGCCGGTGAACTTGGCTCTCACGCTGACAGCTCCTGGCTGACTGCTGCTCATCCGGATCGCTCAGACATCCGTCCGCTGACTCGCGCTTTGCTCTCAGATCGAGTATATCATGGTGAGCTGCTTCGCTCTGACATTGGTTCCTTTGCTGATCTCTGCTGGTGACGATCTCGCTCGTGCTTGGCCGCGAGGCTTCAACTGCCCGTTGCTCGTGCTTCTGCCGCTGGAGCTGCTCCATCATTGCTGCTTTCCTGGACGAGATGAATGTCTGAAGGTCTCGCGTGATCTGCTCTTGCTGGGTCTCCATGCTGCTACTGAGTTGTACGGTGGAGTCTGCAGACTCTTCTCGATGAGTTTGCAGCTCGTGGCGCTCTTGTACGTCGTCGTCGACCTCAGGGCGTTCGTCGTCTTCCTGTCGAGCGCCTTGTTCCTTGTCGTGGTCATCACCGGAGACAGCATGAGCAGACAGCAAGTGCTGGGCCTCATCCGTCCCGTCATCATCTTCATCACTCTCAAGCGGATCCGAGCCATCCTGACCTTCATCCCCGCTGCCTTCACTGCCCGGCACTTCTTCCTCCTTCTTGTCGTCTTCATCGCGAGGCTCCTCGGTTCTCGGCGCCACCTCGAGCGCCATGATGGTCTTCTCATTCGCCTCATCGCTGTCCGAGCAATTGCTCACCTCGCTCTCGTCGCTTTCACTCCCGCTATCGTCAACGCGACTGCTGCTACCGCTGGGATCACTGACGTCCTTGCGCTCTGGCGGCTCAGAGTCGTCGCCCACGTCTTTCTGTAAGACTGCGCCGTCTCCTGTGGCTGGATGCTGTTCTCGTTGGTGCTGCTCCGCTTTCCTCTTCTTCGAAGCCTGCAGCTCCTGCCGCGCGAGCAGTCGTTGGTACGCTTCATGGCGCCTGCGCTCGCGCTCCTTCTCGAGCTGCTGCGCACGCGCGTGCTCCTGCTCGGCTGGCGTCAGCTTCTTCTTCGCCTTCCGTTGCCCCCTGCGCTTGAAGTTCGAGTGGTCGCCAGCAGTGATGACGAACGGAGAGGTAGACGCCGCCGATGTGCTCCTCTGGCTGCTGGTGTTTGCTGCGCCACTTGCGCTGCGCTTGAGGTTCGCTTGGATGAGCGCTTTCGCGGCTTCGATCGCGTCTTTCCTCTTCTTGACAGCGGCTTTTGCCAGCGGTGACTTGGCCGACGTCGAAGGTGTCGCTGCTGTCGTGTCTGCTACTGCTGCTACACGGCAGCCTGAGCGCGGTCGCAGCACAGGCTTCAGGTTGCGGTGCATCCGTGGAGACTCGAGTGTGTCGTGCTCGCAGACGCCGCGCGACTCGATCGGCAGCACACCCAGCGTCGGCGCGTCTCCACGCAAGAGCTGAAGCACGCGCTCCCGCGCTCGTGTCTGCTCTGCTTGGCGCTGCACGAGCGAGAGCTGGCGACCAGCGTACTTGGCGAGTTGCAAGTCGTCCGCCGACGTCGAGAGCGATGCCAGCAGCTGTCGCAGCGCTCGCTCGCATTCGCGCAGGTCCGCGAGGCTCAGTCTCGGGATGAGCGGCAGCGGCAGCAGCGGGAAGCTGTCCATGTGGTCTGCCAGCGCCACGGGCGACTCCGCTGCCGCCGTCGCTGCTGCTCCCACTGCTCCGTCCTCGGTTTTCTGCGTGAAGATCTCGTGCGCAGCTTCGACCATGCGCTCGTGGCGCCGCGACTCTTGTGCATCTTGTCGCGAAGGCGTTCGCGCTTGCTGCGGCTCTGCCGATGCGGGCGAGAGCCACATCGCGCGCGATTGGCTTCGAGCAGCGTCGCGGCTCTGCTACGTACGTGTGACCAGGCAGGCGTCTGCCTGCGCGCGAAACGGCGTGGTAGAACGACACAAGACATTGAGAGCAACTCAAGATGCTCAATGTCGTTGTCATCGTGTCTTGGATCGTCCAGAGTGCTCTTGAGCTCTCTTCGCAGTCACCACCGCCTGGTGATTCGAGGGCGCTCTGTAGGTACATGAACCACTCGGGGACCACCGAGGCAAAGAGCCGACCGGAGAGACGACCCCAGAGAGGAGCTATTGCAGCCACCGCTACCAGGTCGAAGTCGAGCGAGCATCGGCGCAGGCACTTGCTACACTTCTACTTGGAAGAGCCACGACGCGCTTGTAAACAAGAGTTCAGCGCCCCCATCACCGTGTATCCCGGCAGATCAGCTCAGCTTCAACCACATTGGTTGACAACGCATCACCACCCTCCTCTCGTGGTCGCTCGCTGGCTCCCTTCGCTTCAAGCATGAGCGAGCGCGAACGGTTCTTCGCCGCCAACAACGTTCGCTCGCTTCGCCTTGTTCGAAGCTGTCGAGACGCCACCGCCAATGCACACCATGCGCAAAAGGACGAACGACACCTGCGCCTGTCATCTGTGCACCGCGATTTCGCTACGTTGCTGTTTGCAGCGGGAACTGCACGCCGACAGTCAAACAGGTCACCCGCGAGGGTGAGGGACTCGCCGCCTGCCCGCCCTCTACAGGTGGGACTCGAGCAGACACTTGGTGTTCTGAGTCTCATCCGCCATGGCATGTCGAATGCTGGGGCGCGTCAGCGTCGCTGGGGGCGAGCGGCGGCGACATAGAGATCGCGAACAGAGCGGAGTGTCTCGCGCTGCTCTCTGCAGCACCAGCAGTCTGCCGGCGTTCAGCACATGCGTCACTCGCCGCCAGTTGGTCACGCAAGATCCCCACCGAGGTCAACAACTGCACTTCGACTGACTGACTCGCGCCACGGTCACTCTGCGTCAACACCGCACTGCGAACAGAGACCGTGCGCCGGAGTGCCGTCCGAGACTCGGTGGGATGCTGTCGGCAAGACTCAGACACACAGGCACGCACGCACGAGCGCTCCTCTGCGCCAGCAGCAGTTGTTCCCCCCGCTGTTGCTGCTGCTGCTACTGCTGCTGCTGATGCGTAGTCGGCGAGCAAAGCGCAATCCGCGGCGCAGGACGAGCGAGCCGCCAGTCGCCGATTTGCTCTGTGGAGACCACCAGCACTAGCACCACCTTCGCCCAAAGCACCAGCAGCGCCAGTCGCGACGACGATGAGCAGCGTGCGCAGCGGCAGCTACTCGCGCCAAGGCTCGCTCATGCGGCCCGGACCCTCGGGCGTCCTCGTGCAGGGCGAGTACGGCACCGAGCGCCTCGTGTTCACCGACCAGCAGCTCTGCGACGACCTCATCGCCACGATCCCCAAGCTCCACGACGCCGTGCGCCGCGACATGCGCGGAGACCAGTGGCACCCAGCGCAGAGCCAGCAGGGCGTCGAGAAGTACGAGATGGTGCCACTCTCGACCGGCGACGACGACCTCGACATCGTCCACTCGGTCGTGGCCAAGACCGAGCTGCGCTGCCACATCAACGAGGTGCTCAACGTGCTCGTGAACGAGGACTCGTCGTCGTATGACGCGACGATGAAGGCGCTGAGCGGCAAGAAGTTCTCGCAGGGCAACGTGCTCTTCCAGCAGCGCTGCCGCCTCGTGCCCGAGGCCGGGCCGACCAAGACGAGCTCGCGCTACTCGGTCTCGTCGCGCGCCGCGGCAGGCGACGACAACGACAACGCGCAGTCGGGTCTCATCGCCGTCAAGCTCGCGACGATCAAGCCCAAGTTCAGCCTCAAGCTCAGCCGCAAGCACAAGCGCGTCCAGAAGCTGTGCCTCGCCACGTTCACGCACAAGTACCCGTCGAACGACCGCGCTGTGCACGTCGTCAAGACGCTGCCCAAGTCCGTGCACGACCAGATCGTGGCGAGCGAGAACCGGTCGGCGCTGCGGAGAGACCTGGACCACATCGGCGTGGGCTTCGACATCCAGTTCTTCCCCAAGCCTGGTGGCGGCAGCATTGATCAGACCACGCGCGTCCTGGCGCATGGGTACGCGTCTACGACGCCCCCGGAGTCGTTCGGCGTGCTGACGCAGCAGAGCCGCCGTGGCGGTCGGCGTGACGCCGCAGAGCTCTCGAGACGCCGCGAGGCGCTCATGAACCCGGAGGCGCGCCACGTGCTGGACCTGCTCACAGACTCGCTCTCGCAGTTCGAGCGCGTGATCCGGCGTCGCCGCTTCGGCTTGCAGTCGTTCGTGTACTTCCCCAAGCAGTACGAGGACCCGTCACTGGTCAAGAGCTGCGCGATCTGCGCCAAGCACTTCAAGTTCTACCGGCGCGACTTCTTCTGCCAGCTCTGCGGGCAGATGTCCTGCGGCGAGTGCTCCAAGCTGCACGAGGTGGAGGTGCGCGCGGGCGAGGTCCGGCAGAACCGCGTGTGCCTCACGTGCGTCGTGCGCGTGGACAAGTGCGTGTTCGACGACGAGGACATCGTCGAGGCGCTCGGCCCGCTCGTCGTGAGCATCGACGACCGCGAGTGGTACGACGACGACCGCTTCCACTACGAGTTCATGGACGACGACGACGGCTTCGACACGCGCAGCGACATGGAGTCGGCGACGTCGTCGTCCGACCGCACCACCATGGACCAGATGACCGACCAGCTCTACTCGGACGACCCGACGCAGTGGTCGATCGCGCTCGAAACGCTCGGGAAGCTCGTGTCCCCGACGGCGAAGCACGACTACGCGTACCTGGACGAGGGCTTGCAGGCGCAGAGCGTTAAGGCGAAGAAGAGCAAGAAGAAGAGCAAGCGCAAGCCCAAGACGCTCGAGCAGAAGGTGCGCCAGGATGTGGAGAACCACTTGAGCTACAGCCTGCGCGTGAACAAGGACAAGTACAAGCCCGAGGAGCTCCTGGTCGCGAGCAAGATCCGGGAGAACGTGCTCGAATTCGACGCGAGCAAGACCATGTCGCCCGACCAGCCGCTCGCGCCGCTGCCCGATGTGAGCAAGGAGTCAAAGCGCGTGGACTTCATCAAGGAGGCCAAGCTGCTGGACCCGTCGAGCGACAACGCCGCGCTCGCCATGATCGCGCAGGTGGCGGCGAAGCGCATGAACTGTCCAATCGGGTACATCTCGGTGATCGACGACAAGGCGTTCCACGCCGTGGCCTCGTACCCGCAGACCAAGATCCCGCCGCTGCCGCGCAACGAGGTGATCTGCTCCCACACGCTGTTCGAGGAGAAGCCGCTGATCGTGAACCCGTCGCGGGACATGCGCTTCCGCAACATGCCGCTTGTGAAGATGAAGGAAGCCAAGTTCTACGCGGGCTTCCCGATCCGCGCGCCGGACGGCTCGGTTGTGGCGTCGCTGTGCACGACGGACGTCGTCGCGCACAACCACATCACAGCGAAGGAGTACGCGACGATGGAGTCGCTCGCCCAGCTCGTCTCGGACCTCATGGCGGAGAAAGCCGGGTACTGACCGGCGGTAGATGGAGTCAATGTAGTGTCTGCTCTCTGTTGTGTTGATCATCAGCAAGTGACGGTCTGTTTGGTGCGATGCCTTCCGTGTCGAAGACACCGACACACTCCCATCCTCTGAACACTGTTCGGCTAACGGTGCACCACATACACACACGCCTACGTGCTGCTCTCTATTGCCGTGGCAGCGCTGAGATGAGCTCCGAGACGACGTCCGTCATGGCTTTCATGCGCGCGTACTGGCGGTTCGTGATGCACTTCTTCGGCTCCTTGTCCATGACGACAAGCGAGGCGACGATGCCGCCTCCGAGCGCGGGTGGCGCCTCGACTGGGAAGCTCGCGTAGAAGCGGAAGCCCGCGCGCGCCACGCAGAAGAACTCGCGGAAGCGCACGTCGTGGATCGCGTTGCGCACGACGAAGGGCTGGTCGGTCGTGAGCGCGTAGGCGCACATGGCCTCTCGGCGCGGCAGCTTCAGCAGCGCCTGCATGTTGCAGTGCGCGATCGAGTACTGCATGTCCTTGGTCACGACCGAGAGGTACGACGTACGGCAGTCCATGATCTTGGCCGCGATCTCGCACACGATGTTGAACGCGTCGTTCTTGAACGACGGCTGCAGGAACCCGATCTGCTCGATCATGTCGCGCCGGATCTGCTCGTTGTCGAGCGCCGGCGGCACCTCCGGGATCTGAAGACCTTCCTCGAAGCTCAGGAGGTAGTCGCGACGGTTGTCCGGCTCGGCGATGACGCAGTCCGCGACGCTAACGCGCACAGGCCGCGAAAGGCGTCGCCGAATGATACCGTCGAACACAGCGTAGCTCACGCTCACAGCCGTCAACGCTGTCGTCGTATCCGCATATTGGCCTGTGCGATGATCAGCGATGAGTCTGCTGACGCCGAGCTGGTCGAGCGCCATGCCTTGCTTGGACGGGTCGTGCGAGAAGAGATACTCGAGCACCTTCTGGTCCGAACTGTGGTCGCCGGACGTCGATGTCTCTCGCGAGCCGCTGCCGCCGCGCGAGCCCGAGCTGCGCTGCGCCGCGGCTTGGAGCTGGTAGTACGTCGGTGCAGGCACCATCTCCGTCACGACAGGTGAGCCGAGCACATCGAGATCGAGGTCGTCGAAGACGCAGCGATCCGTGAGCTGCACGCAGTTTTTGCAGATGCGGCTGGTGCGCAGCACACCCGGCTTGGCTTCGACCTCCAAGGTGTCAGCGCACGCAGCGCACGTGCGGTGGCCGCAGAGCTGACAGTAGTGATCTCCGCGCAGCACGTTGAGAGACTTCTCGCAGCCGTGACATCGCTTGGGCGTGCGCGCGGTGGCCTTGCTGCTCGAGCGGATGAATGACTGGAAGCCCAGGCGCCGACGGCGCACGATGCTTGGGATCTCCGCCATGGACTTGGCGAGCCCGACGATGAAGCTCGTGGGCTTGTCCAGGTCGCCAGCACTCTTGCGCTGCGGCTGCTCGTCGTCGACGCAGCATGACGCGTAGAAGAGGAGGTTGGTTTTCCCCGGGCCGCCGTACTCGATGTGTGTGCACGCCACAACCTCCTTCGCCCCGCCGAGCACGGACGTCTTCGACAGGCGGTCGTGGAACTCCTTGGGCAGCGTCTTGGTCACTCGCGTGGCTGTGCGTGCAGCAATGTCGCGCGAGAGGTGCTCGATGAAATGGTACTCGACGTCCTTGGCGAGGCTGTTGGCGAACGTCGCGCTCTTGATGAGCACGGTTGTCGGCGCGCTGCTACTCGGGTCGGCGAAGCGATGGAGGATCGCGCCTCGCTTGAACTTCTTGCCGAAGTGGCCGCACATCGCCGCTTCGAACGTCGCAGCATCCTCGGAGAAGAGCGCGTTGTAGACCTCGTTGAGGTGGCAGAGCAGCTCGAGCTTGACCACGGCCGCGTACTCGCCACTGCGGCTCGTGCTCTCGAAAAGCGGCAGCGTCGGATCGTCCTTGTCCACGCGCCTGCGCCACTGCGATCCTTGCACGCCGCTCTCGAGCACGGCGCGCAGTGCGGGTAGCGGCGCCTGCACCTCCTGGAGCAGGATGTCGTTCGAGAGGAAGAGCTTCTTCTGGTTGCCGAGCTGCACGAGCAGTCCGTCCTGGTTGGCGCTCATGACGAAGGGCTTGCTCGGTCCGGCAGCAGTCCAGCGCTTTCGCTCAATGCAGCGGAGTGTGGCACGCAACGCGAGCGCGCGTGATACTCACGCACACCGTTGGTGATTGATGGTGCGCCCGACAAGATCATCAGGACGGCCAGAGAGATCAGAGCACCGAGACACCGCGAAAAGGCAGAGCTTTCCACATGGCAGCAGCGTTCGCACTCTATGCCTTCTTCTGCTGCACTTGCTTCGCGACGCACACAGGCGGCGCTCTCTAAGAGCGATCAGGGTTACCGCTCCTGCTCAGTGTGAGTCGCTTCGCGTCACGCTTTATATTCTCGAAGTGACTCGAACGCCGCACCGCACAGACGCCCCCTTGCTTCAGCACTAGTGTCAGTCCCACAGACCGCACGAGGTTGGCACACTCGCCACCACTCCTCACACGCTTCGCCGCATGCTGTCCGTGGTCGAACGAGAAGTAGTTCAGAGCTGTTCCAGTGACTTCACAGCATGAAATTCGCGTCGCGCTGCGCGAACGGAGTGCCGGGATCCGCTGCCTACTTGACGTTGGAGCACCCGACACCGTAGACTTCGCTTTAGCAGCCTCTGAGCGAACGCACAAACCGGAGTCCCTCGCGGCGTCGATCTTCACAACTACTACCATGTTGCGATCGATGGACTCAATATCATGTCTCTTGTGGACCTCGCCACGGCTGTCCCCAATACCCAAGCACGCCAGCCCAAGACGCGAGAGATCATGAACTCAACAAAAGTGTGCGCGCCGCAAGCATGCCCTGTGTACGATCCACTCTTGAAGTGGAACGGATCGTGTACGACCGGTTCCGTCCTTGGAGCTCGCTGCCAGCTCGCTTGAAGACGTCATGCACATTGGGGAAGCACCAAATACAGTGGACTGCGACACCAGCCTGGTAGTCGATGCATCTATGCAGACCCGAGCTGTTTGGCAGAACTCGGAACTGGTTGGGGCGCAGCGTGTGCGGGGAGAGACCGAGGTCAGATCGGACGTCTGTGCAAGCTCGAGCAAGGCAACTTGTGCATCTCATAAGTGCTCTATGATCCGCGTAGCGTGGACCACGAAGGCAACTTGAACATGTTTGTCTCGCGTTTGTCGCGCTAGACGCGAGAAATCTTGGTGCCAGCCGCGATTCCGTTCGTGCCCTTCGTTGGAACTCGCTTTAGCCAGTTCGCTTGGAGACCACGAGAGTCGACCTCGTCACAACCTCGAAGTTCGAGGTCCAGGCGAGTCGAGACTCGCCCTTGAGCTCCACACCAGATGCACTGCACTTGACAATGAGAGATATACTTACAAGAAACAAGTTCAAGTGTCGAGTTGCACTTTTCTCGTTTATAAAGTCGGGTTTAGGGTTTTTCGAATGAAAAGTGATTTCAAGAGGCAGGATTCGTAAACCTGTGAAGAAGCGGTGCGAGCTGCTCTATCTTGCGTATCCGATACATTGCAACTTTCTCGAATATCGGGTAAAACCTTTGCAAACGCGAAAAGGTTTGTCCCGAACACTACATGTCGCAAGCGAGGGCTCGGGGTTCGACGCGTTCAAGTTGATTTGTATGCCACAAGTCGACCGCACAGGCTCTCTGTGAATTTCGTGGCGCGCAATAGCTTTCGCTGCTCGCCCGACTCGTTCGACGTTTCTCAAGCTCATAACGCAACCCGCTCCCGACTGCGCAAGTACGTCTCCAGCTTTCCTGAAGCGCTCGCCGCCGCCGGTCGATCCGCTCGCTTAATCGATCGATCGCCTGCCGCTGCTACCACCGCTCGTGTGCTACTCCTTCGCCGCCGCTCCGTCCGTCCGCGGCCTCCCTCTTCGGTCTCCGTCCCCCGTAGTGCATGGCGAACTTCGCGGCCTTCTTCACCTGGAACACTCTCGACATCACGTACGTTCATGCGTGCGCGGCTGTTTGTT
Organism: Globisporangium acanthophoron; assembly: GCA_023334365.1. Lineage (NCBI taxonomy): Eukaryota > Oomycota > Peronosporomycetes > Pythiales > Pythiaceae > Globisporangium > Globisporangium acanthophoron. The sequence continues at coordinate 20,995 of JAASGU010000219.1, forward strand.
TGCTATGCGAGACTTGTGTGAACTAACGATTCTTTTTTTTCGTTCGTGGGCGACTGTTGGGCAGTCTCTATAATAATAATAGCCGGCTGGTGGCGACCTCAGCTAAGATCGCGAAGTGTCACCACCACCACCACGCCTAAGTACCTCGAGCACCGCCTCCAGCAGTAGCTTCTTCCTCGACGCCGACGCCCGCAACAGCAGCAGCCATGGGCGCAGACGACGAAGGCGACAGTAGCGGCAATCTCAGTGGCTCCCATCTCCATGACGCGCCGGCGAGGACGGGACCTCCCGCCAGCTGGCGCGTCGCCAAGGACCCTGAGGACGCGGCGCTAGGCGTCGCCTGCGCACCCGCCGCCCGCGCCGCGTCAGACTGCGACTTGCTGTCCGCCTCCACCATGGGCCGCAAGCCGTCGAGCAGCAAGCACGCGCACGCGAGCGTGAACGCCGCAGGCGGCGCCGCCAACGGTGACACGACGTGGAAGTCAAGCGTGGACAAGTGGCGCGAGCAGAGCAGCGTGCTATCGCCGCGCAGCAGCACCAAGCGCAAGACCCAGTCGCCGCCACAGCAGCAGCAGCTGAAGCAGCAGTACGCGTCACCTGCTGCTGCGCAGTGGCATCTGCAGCCACGTCACCGGTACGACCGTGCCACGGAGGCAGCGCTGGCGCTCGTGGAGCAGAGCGACAAGAGTCCCGGAGAGCAGTCGCGCTCGGGGATCCGCACGCCGCAGCCCGCGGAGGAACCGGACGCTGAGAGTCCGTCGTCCACGGTCTCGATCGAGATGGAGTCGCTGGTCGCGAGTGTGGCAAGTCTTCCGGGGTCCCCCACCGTCACCGCGACCCCGACGTCGACGCCTTCACCAGTGCGGAAGAAATCGTCGCTGCGAACGAAGACGAAGCGGGCCATGGAGCGCGCGCCGCTGCTGCGTCCACTGTCGTCGATTGAGAACGACCCGGACTGGGAGTTCCGGTACGCGCTCGAGACTCGCCCGGATGTGAAGGAGGAGTTCGTCAAGCTGAGTGCGCTGTCGTACCCCGTGATCTTCACGTACGTGCTGGAGTTCCTGCCGGGCATCGTGAGCATGACGCTCGTGGGGCACCTCGACTCACCGCTGACGAAGGAGTACGTGGACGGCGTGTCGCTCTCGACGATGTTCATGAACCTCACGGGTGTGGCGTTCGGGTTTGGGCTCGCGACCGCCATGGACACGCTCTGTTCGCAGGCGTACGGCGCCGGCAAGCCAATGAAGCTCGGCATCTATCTGCAGAGCGGCTTCATCGTGCTAGGCGTGACTGTCATCCCGGTGTTCCTGCTCAACTGGTACACGGCTCAGTTTCTGCTGTGGATGGGTCAGCCGCCGGAGGTGGCGGTGCTCGCCGGCCGCTTCAGCCGCCTCGTGCTGCCTGGGATCCCGTTCCTGTACGCGTACGAGCTGTTCAAGAAGCTGCTGCAGGCGCAGAATGTCGTGCTACCGATGGTGTACATCGCCGTTCTGAGCAACGTGGTGAACATCGTGCTGGGCGTGTATCTGACGTTCTACACTTCGCTGGGCTACGACGGCGCGGCAATCGCGCGCACGGTCGCGAACATCGTGCTCCCGGTGTCGCTGATCCCGTTCTTCATGTGGCGCCCGGAGGTGTTCCGTCAGTGGTGGCCGGGGTGGAAGCTCGCGCAGGCGATCCAGCACATCCACGCGTTCCTCACGCTCGGGATCCCGGGCATGTTCATGATGCTGCTGGAGTGGTGGTCGTTCGAGATCATGGCAGTGTTTGTGGGTCTGCTGCCGAACAGCATCGTCTCCATCAGTGTGCACTCGGTGCTCGTGAGCGTATCGACGATGGCGTTCAACTTCTTCCTGGGAATTTCGGTCGCAACGAACATCCGCGTGGGGAACTACGTGGGCAGCAATCAGCCCGAGCACGCGAAGATGGCGTCGAATCTCGGGATGGCGCTGTCGCTCACCGTGTCGGCGGTGCTCGCCGTGCTCATCGTGTCGACGCGCTACTACCTCCCGCAGGCGTTCATTAACGACGAGACGTCGGTCGCGCTCGCCGGTCACGCGCTGCTCTTCCTCATGCCGTACCAGATGCTGGACGCCGTGAACAGCGTGATGCAGGGTGTGTTCCGCGGCACGGGCCGCAACGGGCTCGGCGCGTACGTCAACCTGTTCGCGTACTTTGTGATCGGACTGCCGTTCGGGCTATACCTGGCGTTCCCGCTCGGGTTCGGCGTCGAGGGTCTGTGGCTTGGTCTGACAGCTGGCATCTTTGGCGGCTGCTGTGTGTCGGTCTACAAGATCTACACGACGGACTGGGAAGCCATGGCCGACGCCGCGCGCGTGCGCACGTCGTAGGCGTCTGGTCGGCTACCTCGGGAGGCAAGCAGCAAGCCAGCGCTAACCGAAACGGAGTCAAGCCGAGTCGAGTCGATGGCGAGCAAGCAGCAGCAGCGGCAGCAGCTCATGGTGTGTTGTTTGTAGGGAGGAGGACTTGTGTCGAAGGCGTCGCCGTCGTCGGCGGCAAGCGAGTATGAGCCAACCACATGCATAAGAACGAACGAATGAAAGATCGGCCTCGTGGCAGCCGCGCTCCGTCCGTCGGAGCTGCTGGTCGTCGCCGTCGAGTGCCTTCGTTTTCAGAGAATCAATGCTTGCGATACAGTTTTCAAGTCGACCGCCTCGAAAAGATACGCCGATGCGAGCGACTGCCGCCGCCATCGTCACCGCCGCGCTATGCGCCTTCGCCGCCGTCGACGCGCAGCGGTTCGGCGACTTCCGGGCGCCGTGCGCGCCGTTCCAGTGCAGCTCTGCGCGCGAGCAGCCAGCGCCGAAGCGGTGCGCGCGCTTTCTGGTGGTGGTGATGTGGTGCTGCTGTGGTGACTCCTGACACGCTCTCGGCCGCCGCTCGCCAGCGCCTTCGAGTTCACGGCGAACGGCTGCGGCACGGCGGTGCTGCCCATCAGCGCAGAGACGGACTTCTCCGAGTGCTGCAACTGGCACGACGCGGTGCGTCGCCGGAGGAACAGTGGGTTGTGGTGTGTGCGTATGTGTCAATGAGCGCTGAGCGTCTCTTTCACTCTTTCACGCTGTCGGCCAGTGCTACAGCACGTGCGGGATGAAGAAGGCGGCGTGCGAGAAGCGCCTCGACAAGTGCATGAAGGCCAAGTGCGCGCAGCTCGCGGACGCGGACGAGAAGGACAAGTGCAAGTCCACGGCGCAGCTCTTCTCGCTCGGCGCGCAGATGATCGCGTGCCCCGCCTTCCAGGACGCGCAGCGTGAAGCCTGCAGGTGCGTCGACAAGGACCGCGTGCGGGCGGCGAACCGCGAGCGGCTGGTGCACTTCCTCGAGACCAGCGGCGCGTCGGCAGACGAGCGCGCGGACAGCGCCGTGGACGCGCTGCTGGCCAAGTACGCGGGACAGGAGCCCAAGATGTTCCTGCGCCTGCTGCTCAAGTACCCGCACGCGCTCAAGCCGGACGCGAAGAAGCGCAACTTCATGGAGGACATCTTCAAGGGCGTCGGCGATCCGACCGCGACCGCCAAACCTGCCACCGAGAAGGTCCATGGCGACCAACAGGAGGAGGACGCAGCGGTGGACGAGCACATTGAGCTGTAGACATACACTCACGGGGCGCAGACTGGCGTGGTCGTCGCGTTTGCGCCAGTCGGAGCCTCGCTCGCTGCTGGCTACTGCGGCTCGTGCGCGACGTCGCTAAAGTACTCAGGCTTGCACAGGTTCACGCCGTACTCCTTGAGGCTGCGCGTACGTACACAGGTTGAATGCAGAGTCAGGCGCCTTGCGCATCCCAGCAGAGTCAACGAACCCAAGAGCGCGCACCTGGCGGCGAGGTCCTCCATGGTGAGCACCACGCGACTCCCGGATGCGCCGCCACCGCCAGCTGCCAGCAGCGAAGAAGCCGCCGACGCCGCACTCGCCGTACTCGCCGCCGAGCGGATACGCTGGAACTGCAGCGCGTCGTGCGCCACGTCGAGCAGGAACTTGTGCGCCGCCAGCGCCACGAGGCGCACGCTGCCGCACCAGCACACACTCGTGGAGTTAGCAGTGACGCCAACAACACACACACACACACTCAGCGGTCTCGATATAGACGGACGCACATGCGCGGGTCGCTGGTGGCGAAGCCCGCCTGCTGCAGGTGGAACTCCACGAGCTCCTCCGGCAGCGTCGGCGCGTAGCTCGCGAGCACGTCCAGGAACTCGCTCAGCTGCGCCGCCGCCTTGGTCTCGTCCGCCATCTTGTGAAAAAGACTGCTTTTTGTATGAAGGTCGAGATTCGGACAATGAAAAGACCAGCACAGAAGTGGCAAAGTCAAGCACGAGGCAAACGGACGGACACGCTGCTCCATGCGCCTGCGCAGTTCCAAGAATCAACACGGGGACACTCCGCAAGGTGCTGGGACACATAGTCTACACATTGTATTCACGACACTGCGGCGGAAGCTGCGGGTAGCAGAGCGTCTCGGAACCTCCTCCTGATGACGCGATCCTGCCGAGAGAACGACCGCCGCGCGCAACTTCGCTGGAACTGGACAGCTACCCCCGTATACGCAAGCACGCTGGCAACGGAGGTGGGGGAACACCCTAGAGCTTCAAGGCACGGCGGGGAGATTGAGAGCACGCGACCCCCAGTCTGCTCGACACTTGAGCTACCTGTAGCTGCTGCTGTGGTGATGCCCGGAAGACGACCGCCCCGCGCTCCGAGAGCGATCTAGTGGCAATGAGTTCGACGAGTAGAAGGGCCGCCGAGAGGGACCGCCGCCGCCAGCACCGCTGCCACCGCTTCCGCCGTTGAAGCTTGATCGGTGCAAGCTGCTGCTGGTCGGGAAGCTCGACTTGTTGCTGTAGGTTGCGTCCATGCTGTTGCTGTGTCTCCACGCCGGACGACCGGTCGGGAACTTGCTCGACGGGGTGAGGTCGTCGCTCATTGGAGAGCGGACTGCCTGCTTCTCACCGTTCCGAGACGCGAAGCGCGGGTCGCCGACGTCCCAGTTGGACTTGCGCAGCCTCCGTCGCTCGGCGCGTCGCCTCTCCTCCTCTGTGAGCGGCTCCGAGTCCTTTCTCTCCAGACTGCGCTTTCTGCTGCGGTCGCCGGTGTCTCCCCCCATCTGCGCCGCCAGCCCCTTCGACGCCGTCTCGGCGACGGGTTTCTTGCCGCTCGGGTTCCTCATGTCATCGACTCCGCCACTTGCTGCTGTTGTTGTTGTTGTTGCTGCTGCTGGTACCGGATCATCTGCCTTCGTGGCCACTGATACCGGTTGGGACTCCAAAGCTGGAGTAGTGGCAGTGGGCTTGGTGTCGTCCATGCTCACGGCTCGCTCGTCGATCTTTTTCTGCGGCGCGAGTGCAGCCGGTGTCTCCTTCAACGACTCCTTCACGGATGACACCGGCGAGATCGACGTTTCCTTCTGCTCGTCGGTCTGCGGGGAGGGCGACGAAAGCAACGCGTCCGCCTGAATGGCCACCTTGACGTCCGAGTCCTCAGCAGCTTCTCCGTCCTCCAGCGCCGGATCTTCCTCCTCCGCCTCCCCCTCCTCTTCTTCGCCCTCCTCGCGCACTATCGTCGGGCGTACGGTTGGTAATGGGACGGCAGCGACTGGCGTCTTCGCGCTCGCTACAGAGCTCGGTGGTTTGAGGACGGCTTTGTCTTGGGAAGGAACGGCAGTGGACTCTGTCGAGCTCTCGCCGGTGCTGCCGCCGGCCTCACCCAAAGACGACTGCTGCTCGTTCCAGAGCTGAATCCAGCGCTTCTTGGGCGTCAGCCGACAGTCCACGAGCGCGGTTTTTCTCACAACGAGCTCCGCCGGGGTCTTCGCTCCCTTGCTGCCGCCGGCCGCCTTGACCTTCGCGCCGTGGGACGTCGAGAGCGGCTTTAGTCGCCGGCCCTTGGCGCCGAGTCGCGTGGCCTTTTGCACCTGCGCGTGGATCTCGCCGCTGTGCGCTCGCTCGATCGCCGCGGGGCTCTCGGCTGTCCCCGCAGGCGCTCCGCCGCTGTTCGGTCCACTGCCGGCGCCGACGTCGTCCGTACTCTCGCCAGTCGCGTCGGCGCGCGTCGCACTCGCGGGCGCCACCTTTCGCTGCTCCATGCGCTCGATGCTGGCGATGATCTGCGCCATCTTACGCTCCTCGCGACTCATGGTCTGCGGTGTGTGCGGATTCGCTCGCTCGCTCGACCGCCTACTGCTGCTGGTGCTCCTGTTGCTGTGCGATCGGAGACCTGTGGGTTCAAGCGCGCGTCCTGCCTGTTCGTCGGCCGTCTCGAGCGTCGCAGTCACGTCGTACGCGGCTGGTGTTCGTCGCTCGCTCGGGCGCTTTCTGCTTCCTGCCTGCCTGCCTGCTGACTCGGTGCGCGCGCTCTTCGAGGAGGAGGCTTCTTCCGATGTCTTGCGGCTGAAAAGCTCCAACTTGGCAGTCGAAAAAATCACTTGCTTCTAGTATACTCTTGCGGAGCGAAAGGGGCGCCATGTGTGGGCCACATAACGAATCAGAGTCAGGGGGTCTATTTAACCTGATAATACTGATAATTCACCAGCACTTGAACTCGCCCAAGCGAGTGCGACAAGCAAGAAGCGGTGTTTCGCGAGCTCAAGGACCAGAAGCGAGTAGCACATGAAGCATAGCATGAGGAGTGGATTGTGAGAACTGAGGAGCGACTACAAGACAGTGTTCAAGCGATGTCGCTTGTCAATACCAGTGCTTACTCGAGCGACTCCCATAACTCGTTGCTAGCTGCGAGCCACTGCACGTAGGTGTACAGATCCTCGCCCGTGAGCCGCTTGAAATGGCCGGTCACCGAGTCGTCTAATCCCTTCGCCGAGTTCATGTCGGCCGACGCGAGACTGATGTGATCCCCAGGCAAGTGTAGAGCGATATGGTGTCTTTCACCTCGGGGGGGGGTTGCAATGGTTCCTAACTTGTCTATCAAGCTTCTTCACTTGCCAGAAAGAACTATCCAGCATTGGTGTGGTACCAAGCTACAGTGCTAGGTTCTACCGTCCCTGTTGTGAGTGGTGTTGCTGTGAAGATGGAGATGACGCGGACGAGATCGTCGCGGAGCTCGGTGTTGTCGGTATTGTTCGCGATCTTGAGTGCATTGCGGAGATGAAGTTGGCGGCGGCTGTCGATCAGTGGTAGCTGGCTGCGAGGATCTGGAGAGTGTTCGCTCTGGTGTTTGAACGCGTTGCGGTTCTGCCAGACGAGTGCGAATACGATGCTGCGCGTGATGTTCCAGGTGAGGAGTATACCATCGTGGTGTTTTTGCCATCTGCGCCGGAGCGGGAGGAAGTCTTTAGCGATGCCTCTGATGGCTCCTCAAATCGTAGGGAAAGATGACAATCGACTCTCCGATACGATTACGCGCGATAGTGGGAGTGCTCACTAGCTCTCGCGGTGCTTCACGGTGCGCGATAACTCACCACGAGAGCTCGCGAGCACCGAGCAAACGAAGTGGAAATCGACTCATCCACCACAAGCGCAAGACTAGGCGAAGGAAGTGGATGGAGCATCGATCAAGGGCAGTGTACTCGTTGAGTCTGCCAAGTCTGATGGTCTGCATGGACACATGGATTCATTCAAACTCAAGCTGTTGTGTTCGACAGGAGCGATCACATTGCTGGACGGATCAACACAGCGGAGCGCGTGCTGAACTGCAGAGTCTTCGTCGCCTTAGAGGTAGTGCTCGCGCTGGGCATACATGATCGGGTCAGCGCGCTCCACCACCTTGGGCACAAACGGCGCGATCGCGTCCACCTTGGCGCGGATCTCCAGCGTGATCTTGTCCACGAACGCGAGCGCCTTGACGTTCTCGTCGAGTTGCTTGATGCTCGAAGCGCCGAGGATGACGGTCGAGACGTGTTCGTTGGAGGCAGCCCAGGCGATGGAGAACTGCGCGAGCGTGGCTCCGACCTCCTTCGCGACCTCAGCAAGCTTGTCCGCCTTGTTGACCTTATCGTCGTAGCTCTCCACGAAGGCTTTGCACACCGGGATAGTCATGCGAGAGCCCTCCGGGACACCCTTCGAGTACTTGCCCGTGAGGATGCCACCCAAAAGAGGCGACCACGTCGTGAGGCCGTACTTGTACTTCTTGTACAGGTTCACGTAGTCAAAGTCCACGCGCGAGCGCTCGAAGATGTTGTACTCGGCTTGATCCATCACGGGACGCGCCAGTCCAAGACGGTCCGCGATCTCGCACGCCTCGATGATGTCATGCGCGTTCCACTCGCTCGTTCCCCAGTAGAACGCCCAGCCCTGGTCGATCACGAAGTTCATGGCGCGCACGGTCTCCTCGATCGGCGTGTACGGGTCGGGTCGGTGGCAGAAGATGAGGTCGACGTAGTCGAGGCCGAAGCGCTTGAGCGACGCCTTCGTTCCCTCGACGATGTGCTTACGGCTGAGCCCCATGCCGTTCGGACCATTCGCATCGGCGCCGTATCCCTTGGATCCGAAGCAGATCTTGGTGCTCACGACGAGATCCTCGCGCGTCCAGACGCCGTTGTCGATGCCGCGCTGGATGCACTTGCCCATGAGCGTCTCGGCTTGGCCGTAGGCGTAGAGCTCGGCGTTGTCGAAGAAGTTGATGCCGAGCTTGAACGCGTGCTCCAAGATCCCGTACGCCTTGTCCTCGTCGGGAAGGATGTCCGCGAACATCCAGCTGCCGAACGAAAGCGTGGAGACGAGCAGTCCGGAGTTGCCGAGGTAGCGGTACTTCATGGTGTTCGCCGTTGGAGATGCCATCGTGTTCAGGGTAGTCAAAGGGGGTTCGGGCCCGGTCGGGTGTTGGCGCTCGTGTGCAGGTGCGTGCAAGTTGAGTTGTGTGATGGAGGCTTGGGCATGGCGCTCGATCCGATCATGGTG
>JAASGU010000220.1:0-29800 GCA_023334365.1 Globisporangium acanthophoron
ACGATTGCTCCGACGCCTGTTCCGACGACGATTGCTCCGACGCCTGAGCCGACGACGATTGCTCCGACCCCGGAGCCGACGACTGTGGCCCCGACGCCTGTTCCGACAACTGTCGCACCGACCCCGACGCCGACTCCGACAACTGTGGCTCCGACCCCGGAGCCGACGACTGTGTCCCCAACGCCGACTCCCGTCCCCACAACCACTGCCCCAACGCCGACGCCGACACCGGCTATCACCCCTGCACCAACTCCTTCGTGTGTGCCAACTGGCGGGTACTGTGGTAGTGCGGCCTCGGGGGCGAGCTGCTGTGCCTCTGCCGACGCTTACTGCCAACCGTGGAACCCGACGTACTACCAGTGCCGTTCGATCGCCGCGAAGTGCGGCAAGCAGGAAGTGGGTGTGGACTTCTACGGCGACGACTTGTCGACTGTGTACGGCCTGCTCCCGGAGCAGTGCTGCGACAAGTGTCACGCGACCTCCGGCTGCAGGGCGTACACGTTCGTAAACTACAACTCGGACGGCCGCACGGCGTGTTACCTGAAGAAGGGCTCCGGTGAGCGCCGCGCTGCGACTGGCGCGGTGTCCGCTGTGATCGTTGGCGCGACGGCTCCTCCGCCGGTGTGCGCTCCTTCGGGCGGATACTGTGGCAACGACCGCGACGGTCCGTCGTGCTGTGCCTCGGGCTCGTACTGCCAGCCGTGGAACCCGACGTACTACCAGTGCCGCCCTGCGCCGCAGCAGTGTGGTGTGCAGCAGGTCGGCGTGGACTTCGCTGGCGACGACCTGACGACGGTGCGCGGCATCTCACCGGACGAGTGCTGCGCCAAGTGCGCGGACACGGAGGGCTGCAAGGCGTACACGTTCGTGAACCTGAACAGCGACGGCCGCACAGCGTGTTACCTGAAGAAGGGCACCGGCGTGAGCGTGAAGAGCGTCGGCGCCGTGTCGTCGGTGGTGAAGAACCCGAAGCCGGACTGCTCGACGCCGGTGGGCGGCAACTGCGGCTCGAGCCTCGGCGCCAAGTGCTGTCCGTCGGGCTCGTACTGCCAGCCGTGGGACCAGTGGTACTACCAGTGCTTGCCGGTGCCGGCGCAGTGCTCGCAGCAGGTGACGGACGTGGACTTTTACGGCAGCGATATCCGTACGGTGCTGGGCGTGTCTCCGGGCGAGTGCTGCGAGCAGTGCCGCAAGACTGCCGGATGCAAGGCGTACACGTTCGTGAACACGAACTCGGTCGGCGCGCCGGCGTGCTATCTGAAGAGCAGTGCGGGCGAGCGGCGCGCGTCGATCGGCGCGGTGTCGGGCATCCTCAACTAAGAGGACCGAGAGAGAGAGAGAGAGAGAGAGAGAGAGAGAGAGAGAAGGTTCGCTGCTACGGCTGCGGCTGACGGACTGAGAGCCCGAGAGTCTGCAGAAAAGCAGCGGACGATGAGGAGCAGACGAAGGAGACGACTTTGGGACGACTGCCGCCGCGATCTTCATCGGGAAGGATCGAGCCGAGCGGCTGTCCCCAGTGCTATCACCACTGCCACCACTGCGTATCATAACTCGTGTCGTCATGGGGAATGGCACGAGCCTGGAAGAGCGAGGCGGAGGAGGGATGGCATCCAATCTTTTAGGGTGTGTCAGACAGCATGAGAGAGTGTAGTGAGCGAGTCGGGAGTTGTGCTTGTGCGCCATGCGTTGTCTCCACGTTCCCGACCGCAGAGCTAAGTGCTGCCCAATACTAGTATCAAGTTTGCACTGTTCCATCGCAGCGGCTCTGGCCTGCCGAGCGCGAGCACCGATAGCAACTACTTCCAAATCAAGAAGATGGCGCAGCGCGCTCGACGGGACAGGATCCGCGCGGCGCTCGCGCGTCTCGGCGTGACGCAGCTGCGCGGGCAGCAGGCGCCGGCGCTGCGGTGCGCGCTCAAGCGCCAGGACGCGCTGGTGCTGCTGCCCACGGGCGGCGGCAAGTCGCTCTGCTACCAGCTGCCGGCGCTGCTGCTGCGCGGGCTCGTGGTCGTTGTCTGCCCGCTGCTGGCGCTCATGCAGGACCAGGTGGCCGCACTGCGCCATCGCCGTGTGCGCGTCGAGATGCTCTCGTCGCTCGCGAGTGCCGCGGAGCGCCGCGCGGTGCACAACACGCTGCTGCACGAGGCGGCCGATACAGGTGGTGGTGGTGGCGACGAGCGCATCGCGCTGCTCTACACGACGCCCGAGACGCTCGCGACCGAGAGCGTGCGCGAGCTGCTGCGCGCGCTGCACGAGCGCGACGGGCTCGCGCTCTTCGCGGTGGACGAGGCGCACTGCATCAGCTCGTGGGGCCACGACTTCCGCCCGGCGTACCGGCGCCTCGGCGAGCTGCGCGCCGCGTTCCCGCGCGTGCCGGTGCTTGCGCTCACGGCGACCGCGACGCCGCGCGTGCGCGACGACATCCGCCAGCAGCTGCGCTTCGCCGCGGACGCCAGCGTGCTCGTGGGCGACTTCAACCGCGCCAACATCTCATACACGGTCGTGGACAAGGAGGCGCTCGCAGACCCCGTGCGCGCGCTCTACCGGTACGTGAAGACGCACCACGACGGCGCCAGCGGCGTCGTGTACGTGCACAAGCGCTGCGACGCGGACGCGCTCGTCGAAGCGCTCCAGCAGCAGGACGCAGCGCTCAAGGTCGCGGCGTTCCACGCCAAGGTCCCGCAGCAGGAGCGCGCGCAGTTGCTGCAGGATTGGCTCGACGGCCGCGTGCACGTCGTCATCGCGACCGTGGCGTTCGGCATGGGCATCGACCACGCGAGCGTGCGCTTCGTCGTGCATTGGAACGCGCCGAAGACGCTCGAGGGCTTCTACCAGGAGTCGGGGCGTGCAGGGCGCGACGGCCGGCCGAGCCAGAGCGTGCTGCTGTATTCACAGAGAGACTACGAGCTCTTCCGGTTCCTGCTCGACAAGCCCGGCGAAGGCGGTAGCGGTCAGGACGACGCGGTGCCTTCTGGCGCTCCGCCCAAGCACAAGCACAAGCAGCAGCAGCAACACGCGCTGGAGATGCTCGACTGCGTGCGGACGTTCGCGACCAAGAGAGAGTGTCGGCGCCAGGCAATCCTGCGGTACTTTGGGCAGAAGATTGCGGTCTCCGAGTGCCAGAAGAGCTGCGACGTGTGCAACCCGCTGCTCTGCTTCTTCCGCCACGAGGCACAAGTGAACGCCGAGGAGCGCGCGGCGCTGCGGTTCGCCAAGGCGTCGATGCAGTCGCTCGAGTCTCATGCGCAGAGAGCGATTGATGGCGAGCAGCAGCAGCAGCAGCAGCAGCAGAAGAAGCAGCGCACGGGCGACCAGAGGCGCGACAACTTGATCTACGGCCGCGCGGGAGCATACGCGCCGGAGGAGACGAAGTCTATCGTGGTCGGGAGCAGCAGCGCGGGTGGGAGGCGCGTGCTGGCGGCCGAGGGCTTCGTCGCAGTAAACGGCGACGTGAGCTCAGACGACGACAACGAAAACACTGGCGGTGGTGGTAGTGCGCAAGCCTTTGATGCCGTAGCGCTGGCGGCGCAAACAATCAAGCGGAGGCGTCGCGACGGAGCAAGTGCCGAGTCTACCATGGACGCCACGCTCGAGGCGCTGGAACGAGCGGAGGCGTGCGAGATGATGGCCGAGCAGTCGAGCAGCAGGAGGAAGAAGTGGCGCTTTGACTGAGGGGGAGCGTGCGCGCAGTACGCCTTCCTGTTCGTCGATCTACAACCCTCCAGTACCACAAGTTCTACAGGCGCCAGTCCGGCTTGAGCTCGAGCGTGCGGCGCGACCAATCCGTCTCGGCGGACGAGGCGGCACTGCTGTTGGACGGGCTGCTGTTCATGCGAGAGAAGCGCTGGGTATTGGCCGACTCCTGCGTCGAGCGCTGGCCCAGCACGCTCGCCGCTGCTTTCCTGAGCAGCTCCGCGAGCTCCATGCTGCTGCGGCGGTCGCGCGGGTCGAATGCGAGGCAGAGGTCGGCGATCTCGAGCACCTCGCGCGGACACGTGGGCGCGAATCTGGGACGCAGCTCGCCCTTGGCGACTTTCTTCCGGATCGTCGAAGCGCTCATGGGGCGGCCGTCTCGCGTCGACCGCAGGTCCTCGTACGGGAGCTGCAGCGTGTCCAGCTCGCACAGCAGCACGCCGAATGCGTAGACGTCGACCGCTGCCGAGTAGCGCGTGTACGCGAGCAGCACCTCCGGGGCGATCCACCGGACGGACTCGGCGCTCTGCGAGAGCAGGTGCCGCATTTCATCAGCGACGGCCTCGCTCTGCTCGTTGTTGTCGGCATCGTGCTCGCTCTTGGCTCTCCATATCCGACTTGGCGTCCGCCTCGACGATGTGGTCCGTGTTGAACGAGCTCCAGCAGCGTCCAAGTACTTGGAGATGCCGAAGTTGCTCAGCTTGGCGTGCAGCGAGTTGTCCAGCAGGACGTTGCGAGAGTTGACATCGCAGTGCACGAGCACCGGGTCGAGCGAGTGGATGTACGCGAGCGCATCGAGTACATCCAACGCGATGTGGAACTTCTCTGGCCCCCACTCCTGCAGCGCGAGCGTCGACGCGCTCGAGCGAGTGGACACGCCAGTAGCGTCGTGCGCGCGCTGCCGCTGCAGGAACGTGTGCAAGTCGTGCTGGGGCAGGTACTCCATGACGCACAGGATCGGCGACTCATCGGTCCACGCGATTCCGTAGAACGCAATGACGCGCGGATGGTCCAAGCGCGAGAGCACCTTGACCTCCGCGATGAACTTGGCTAAGATCACGGGGTCAGCGACCTCGGCGTGCTGCTGGTAGTAGAGCTGTCTGCTCTGCTTGAGCTTCTTGACAGCGACCTTGTCGAGCCGGTACGTGGCTTCCCAGACCTCGACGAACGCGCTCGGCGTAGACGAGAGGCACTCGTCGAGTTGCACCGAGTCATAGTCGACGCGCCACGCCATGAGCTCGCTGTCGACCCAGTCGGTGTCGCTGTCGCTGCCTGGCGGTCGGAACTTGCTGGTGAGCACTGTGTGGCTCTGGTGCCTCGGGCTGGTGTCAGTGGCGACGATGCGCGAATCGACGGCGACTTCGTCCTCGGGGTCGAGGTCTGCGTACGCTGCGGCAGGGAAGACGAGGATGTCGTCGCTGAAGCGCGCCGGCGACCCGAGGAACGCGACGGATCCGGGCGAGCTCGCGACAGTGTGCGCAGGCTTGCTCGTGCTCTTTTTCATCATCAAGCGGTACACGACGACGCCGATCACGAGGGCGAGGAGGAAGCTGGAGAGGATGTACACGACCTGAAGTTTGTCGTGCCGCGGCGATTGGATCGCGCTGTCGCTATCGTCTGCGGTGGAGTTGTTCGGCAAATCCATAGGAGCTCCAGAAGGCAGCGGCGGGAGCGTCATCGGCGTGACGCAGACCTTGTAGCCGTGCAGATTCTGCTGCTCCTCGATCGGACACGACGCGAACGCGCTCTGCTGGACGGTGAACCGTGAGAGGTTGGCGATGAACACGCGCTGCTCTTCCGAGAGAGTCCACGGACTGATCGGGTTCCCAGTGAGGTACCTGCGAAGCCACGAAGCCTATGAGACGAGATCTTCAGCCGCGCATCGAGTCAGAACAGCTGAAGCTCACAGCTCATCGAGACTCGGGAGCAGGAGCGTCGATGGCGGTACCGCTTCGAGTCGGTTGTCTCTCAAATCTCTGCTTAACAGTGACGTGACGCACTCGTTAGCGGGCGCCGACAGCATTGAGAAGCAAGCGACATCGTACAAGATCCGCAGCTTCGGGAGCGCGATGGCGCAACTCTTGAGCACATTCGACGACAGATTCCTACAGCACGCGAGAGTCAGCGGTTGTCAATTCTAGAGGAGTCCCTGAACAGAGCACAGATCGAAGCAGCCCTACAAGATCTCGAGAGACGACTGCGGACTCGACAGATTGCAGGCGTCCAACCGGTTGGACGCCAGGCGCAGGTCTGTGAGCGCAGGCGCTGATGTTGCGAAGCTCGCGAGTGCCGACATGTTCGCCAACTGGTTCCCAGTGAGGTCCCTGGACACCCGAGCGACACTGTCAGGAGGTGCGCAACACACTTTAGCACGTCAGGGAGGAGAGGGGAACGCACAATACTTGGAGCTTCGAGGGCGCTGACTCGGGCGTCAGCTCCAGAGATGCGATCCTGTTCCAGGAGAGGTTGAACACGCGCAGCGCCGGCATCGCGTCGACGACTTGCATCGGAGCGCTCGTGAGCTCGCAGGACGCCAGGTGGCTGTGCACGAAAGCGTTGCTTGTGCATGAGCCAACGGGAGTGAGGCAAACAGCGCTGCACACCAACTCGCGACTCACAGCTCGTTGATGCTCAGGCTCGCTAGGGTCTGCTCCTCGAAGCGAAGCTGCGTGTTTCCGCTGAGCACCACTCTCCGCAGCTTGGGCAGCCGGAACACGAGCGCAGGGATACTCCGCAGCGGTGCGCTCATGCGCTGCATAGATCTGTGACGAGGCACGTAAGCACATCACAGTGATCGTGAGCTTGACGAACACAAGGTGAGGCTGTCGGGGCTCAGAGAGTGATCGCACATGGACTGGAGGTTCGGTAGGCTGCACGCGAGCTCCGAGATGGGACTCTGGTCCAGGATGCTGAGGAGCCAAGAGCACACCGTCAGCGATCACACAGAACTACTCTCTCTCTCGTCTGCAAGCACGAAGGAAGCACAAGAAGCACCCACAGACTCGACAGACTCGCGTTCAGAGGCTGGGACGACTGCGGATCGACACATGACGCCACCTGGTTGCGCGACAGGTCGAGCGTCCAGAGCTTGCGCATCCGCCAGATCGTCTCGGGTACTGCCGCGAACTTGTTCTGCGCCAAGTCTCTGTTGTTGGAGCAGGAGTGAGAGGCCAATCGTCAGCGCTAGCCTCAGCTTGAGTATATGCCAACGTTTCTGTAGCGCGAGCGAGTGCGTACAAGGTCTCGATCTGCGAGTCCTCGAACTGTGTGGGCAGCTTCTGGAGCAGGTTGTTGTGCAGTCTGCTGCGCGATCCCGAGCGTGACACAATGCCGATCAATCCAGCAGCAGCAAGCCGTGACCAGCACTCCAGGGAATCGGTTGGGGCAGGAGCAGCAGCGTACCATTCTTTCAGCTCGCGCAGCTCGAAGATCGCGCTCGGGACGTCTTGGAGCATGCAGTTTGAGCACGTGCTGCACAGCAAGAGATCGATCGCACAACGCATGAGCAAGAGCGAGCGCGTCTGATCCACACACACACATATCGCCCGAAGCCACACAAGCCATTGCAGGCAGCGTACAACGACATTATGCTCTGGAACGAGGCTAGTGACCCCGAGAAGACCTCGACGAAGTTGAGGTTCGCCAGGTACCTGCTCGCTCACACACAGCACAGCGCACACCACCACACAGCCAATCAGTATCCGAAGTCCCTCTCAGGTGCTCAAGCGCTCTACATACAGACTGCGAGCATCCGGCTGCGCGATCACAGCGCTCGCTCCGAGCGTCGCGTTCGAGACGTTGAGCGCGAGTATGGTGGCAGGGGCGTGTGAAGCAGCGGCGGCGGCGGGTTGGAGAATAGGAGCGGATCCTCCAGAGGCAGTCGATCGGTCGGCGCTGGCGCCGTGTTCAGCGCGCGCGGTGATTCCTTCCGCGTCGGCTTGGCAGGCGAGCGTGTCCGACGACGATTTTGTTCTGCGGGACTCGATGGAAGGACACCCACGCGAGTGTGCCCGAACTTCCCCAGCAGCAACAGCATACAGCGAAGCTAGCGCTACATGAGAGCACATGGTGCGCGTCCTTCAAGATCGAGTGATGCAGTAGCAACATGGCCGTCATGTCGACGATGAGCACCGCTTGTTCGATTTTCGAGCAGGAGGAGGCGCCAGTCGAGTCGGACTGGCGAGTCACGGTACACCTCACTTCGACGGATCGACCTGCAGGACACACGGGCTCGTACTCGCTGGCTGGACAACTGGGTGGCATCGATGCTGTTGACGTCAGAGGTGTGGAGAGAGAAGGCGGTAGTGGCTGCGAGTGCCGGGGCGGACCTCGAGGAACCGACCGCTTCGTTCGCTCGGAGGAGGTCCCGCGTAGCGCCTCGCTTGAAGTTCCTCTCGAGGTGTAAGCGACCGACGGCTTGCTCTTGGAGCCTCAGAGCGATGACGATCCCACGTTGTGGTCCTCCTCCTCAGAGATGGAGGCCTCCCTCTCTAACTTGCATAACTTCAACTTCGTCCTTTCGCGTGTACACGTCTGCTCGCAAAGCGCCTCGCAGCAGCAGCAGCAACTCGCCAAAGGAGGGCGGATGGTGCGCAAGGCCACACGACTGCAGCCGAACGCCAAGTCACTGGAGGAGGTGCTGCTCCAGCGCGCAGTGGACAGCGCCGCCGCCAGCGAGCAACAGACGCAGCGCGGCAGTATCACTGCATCAGGGGTGAGCGCTCGGCGACTCACCAAGGCGCGAGCAACGGCAGCATCGGCAGCAACAGTGCCTCCAACGAACGGCCCTGTTCGGCGCGATGCGAGCCTCTCTCTTGGGACGCCTCTCATCGGCAGCAGCAGGAGCGGCAGTGACACAGCGCCTGCTGCGAGCAGCGAACTCGTCGGCGTCGCGTCGATGGAGTGCATGACGCAGATCGCAGGAGCGATCGCGTCGCTCGATAAGCGCGTGCACTCGTTAGCTCACACGAGCAGCAAAGGCGGGCGAAGACCAACAGCCGATGCGGATGGCCGAGACGCCCAGCGCACGCACCACCAGCAGGAGATCGAGCGGCTCGTCAAGCAGTCAATGGACGACGTGTACGCTGCAGGCAAAGCGCGCAGAGCTGCGGCGGCAGCGTCAGCCGCGGCAGTTACTGTGCACCCGAGTGCCGGCGCACACGTGACCCACGCAGTGCGCGAGCTCCGCTCGACGGTGCGACGCCTCGACCGTGTGTTCTATGAGGTGGCGTCGGGCGACAAGCAACGGCAGATCGCGGCCACGAAGATCGCGATGCTCGGCCGCGCGTTCATCACGCGGCGGCGGTTCCTCAAGTTCTACGGCGCGCTGGGTGCTTGGCGCGCGCGCAAGTGTGCCGCGCTGCTCGCGTCCGTGGAGCAGTTCTCGGCACGCGAGGAGTTCATCAACCGGCAGATCGTCGCGATGCACATCGAGCGCACGAACGCGCTGCTGCGCAAGGTGCTCGCGGAGATCCGAGACGTGGTGCTCATGAACCTGCCGCTGCGCATGCGGCGCGTCGAGGAGACCGAGCGCAGGTTCCAGCTCAAGCAGCGCACGCTCGTCATGAGCGTGTTCGCGCCGTGGAAGTCCTCGGCACTGGGACCTCGCAGTCGGAAGAAGGCGTCCGCGGACGCGAAGAAGCGGCACCTCGAAGCGCGGCAGCGACTCGAGGCGCTCGGTCGCTTCGAGGTCGTGACGACCGAGATGGTGCACGAAGAGTTCCTCAAGGAGAACATCCGCACGACCCGCGGTAGGCACCAGGAGCACGTGCTACGCATGTACTTCCGGCTGATGTACTCGGTCGAGTTCCTGCCTGCGAAGCTCAAGCTGCAGCGCGCGGTGGCGCACGACCGGAGGAAGAGTCTGCTGCGGATCTGGAGCGTGTGGCTCCCGCTCTTCCGCGCCGCGCAAGTGGACAAGGCGATCGCGCGCGTGAACGAGCGACGCACACTCGACCGCTTCGACAAGCATCACAACCTGCGCAAGATCGACGCGCACTACCGGCACACGAGCCTGCGCAAGCACCTGCGCGCATGGGCTCAGTACGGCCAGCGCATTCGTCGCGTGCGCCGGCTGTTCGAGGACACGACGAAGGAGAACCTCGTGCGACTGCTGCGCAAGTGGCACATCCGAGCCGAGTACCAGCACGCGCTGCGCGCGAACGTCGTGGAGGAGTGGCGAGCGTACGGTCGGCGCATCTTCCAGACGCCGTTCCGGTGCTGGTTCGTGTTCGCGGCGCACAAGAAGAGCAGCCGCGTGGCGAAGGAGACGATCTGCGCAGCATACGAGCGGCGACAACGGCGCCACACCAAGTACATCTTCTTCCGCCTCTGGAAGCATCAGGTGCTCTTCGGCACTGTCGAGGGTGTCCACTCCAAGATCCACCTGCTGCACAGCCTCGAGGACCAGAAGCGCATGTGTCTCGGACTCGAAACGAACGCGCGGCTGTACCAGGAGAACATCGCCGCGCTGCAGGTGTCGATCGCGCAGATGGAAGCCAAGCTCGCCGAGAAGCAGCAGGAGCTCGTGGAGCTGCACGATGCGACGCAGACCACGCGCTTCGGCATGCACACGGCCGAGCAGAATATCGCGCGCGTGCAGGGCATGCTCGAGGCGGTGCGGCACATCCACCCGGGCACGGTCGACCGCATCGAGAAGATGTACAAGGACAACCCGCTGCTCTCGCGCGACCTCAAGGACGTCGTCGGGCTGCACGAGAGCAAGCGCAAGGAGCTGATGGAGAAGATCGACTTGGACGAGACCGAGCTCGAGGTGCTCAACGCGTCCGCCATGGGAAGTAGCAACCAGGACGACCAGCTCCTCCTGCACCGCGTCAGGTGGGTGCTCTCTCGTCTCGACCTCCAGCAGATACGAGGACCCGGGGAGGAGGACGGAGGCGAATCCAGTCGCTCGATCACTGGAGCAGCCTCTGTCTCGATGGACACGATGAACCAGCTGTGCGCGCTCTTCGAGTTCGTCCGGAACGGCGACGCGTCGGTGTTGACGCCGGAGAACAGCCCCATGATCGGCGAGAGCAGCGCCTCTGAAGCAGCAGGATCCACCTCGGGAGGACTCAAACCTGAGACCAGCGGCGTCGTGCGTCGTCAGGATCTCTTCGAGCGGAGTGTGTCGTGGCACAGGTTCGTGGAGGCGCTGACGACCAAGTTCGTGCCGGATCGCATGCTGTCGGTGCGCGAGCGGCTCGTGAAGCGCGCGGCGCGCATGGACAGAGAGGTCGCGGAGATCAAGGCGAACCCGCACATCTACAACTTGTACAGGTAGGTGACTTTGGCTCTCAAGAGACCCAACACTGTCGATGTGTCTTGACGATGCGATCGCTTGACGTGCACAGCGGCGCAGCACAGGTGAAGATGAAGACGAGCGCGGCGACAGAGGAACCGTAGCCCTCGAACCGAACGACTGACCGAACGCAGCAGAACTAGAGGAACGAGCGGATCGGAGCGGACGACGAGACGCACGCGAGCGCGATACAATGAATACTAGAGACAGCGAGCAACGCGGCGCGACTCCATCCATCACCCACCCGTTCACCCACCCTGCGAGCGAGAGGGAAGGGAGCTAGAGCCGCAGCCGAGTCCCCTTTCTACCTACTAACCACCTGCTAAGAGTCCTGCCGTCCGCACCGCAACCTGCTCGGCTCCTCTCCTCTCTCTCTCTCTCTCTCTCTCCACGGAGCCATCCTCTGCTTCTCGACACCCACCACCACTGCCGTTCTCGGCCCGCTGCCCCAGGCAGCAGGTAGCTGGCGGGGGATCAGGCGACCAGCCTGCCAGCCTGCCAGCCTCCCACGCCTGACGCACCGTCGCGTGGACGTCCTCCACGTCGATGACGGACCGAAGACGGACGAGTGGAGCGCCAGCGGGGAGGGGTCTACTGTCCCTGGTGGAACTTCTGCGCCAGGAAGAGCTTCTGGAACGACTTACCGGCGTACCGGTTGATGTGCTCGCAGTACGTGTTCATCTGCTTGGTGATCAGGAGCGACTCGAGGCGCGACGGCTGGTGCACCGACTTGAAGAAGTTGGGGTCCTCCTCCGGCAGCAGCTCCTCGTCGTTCTCGCGGCGCGCCTTGTTCTCCTCACGCTGCCGGTTCTGCCACTGCTGGTACGCCACGCGCTGCTTCTGTAGTGCGCGCTCGTAGCCCTGGAATTTGTAGTGCTCCTGCGCAAGCTCGTCGGCCCAGACGCTGATGTTCTTGAGGCTGTTCTCGAGGTAGGCGTTCGTGGCCAGGTCGAGGCGCTCGAAGCTGTTCGCCGCCACACTCTCGTGCGAGCGCACCACCTCCTCGAGCCAGCACGTGACCACGTCGGAGTTGTGCACCTGGATCGGCAGCTCCTCGAACACCGTCGTGGACCGGATGTCGTCCTTGGCGAAGCTGAACAGCGCGTCACGCATGACCTCGTGAGCGTCCAGCGCCCAGTGGCGAGTCCAGCCTAGCACAAGTGCTCACACGTACCTCTCCTTGGTGAACACGCCGGCCTTGTACGCGTCCACGAACGACTTCTTGAGGCGCAGCGCCTTGATGCTGAGCGAGCCCTTGGCGGTCTCCGCGGCGTCGTACACGATGCAGACCGCGTTCGGGCCGAGCGACTGCTGGTACTGGAACTGCGCCTCGACGAGCGCCGCCGTGCAGAACGTGCCCATGAGCACGGACTGGTACCAGCCGACCTTGTTGTTGTCCATGCCCACCTCGCGCAGGCTCTTCATCATCTCGATCTGGTACTCGTCACCGTCGCGCTTCTTGTCGGCGCGCAGCGGCGCCGGGAAGCTCGTGGTCACCTCGAGCGTCGGCTCCTCGTCGCTCTCGAGCCCGAGCAGCGAGCCGGTGACGGTCGCGGGCGCGCTCTCGTGGCAGTGCTTGATGATCTGCAGCAGCGCCACGCCCTCGAGCTGCACGCGCGTCACGGGCTTCACGGTCGCGAACACGTCGATGGCCTCGGCGCTGGCGATCGCCTCCTGCAGCGACGCGGCACTCACGGGCTTCGCGGCGCTGGTGGAAACAGCAGAAGCAGCTGCGGGCGCAGCGGCCTTGGAGGGCACGGGGTCCGGGAGTCCCCAGGCCATGATCGTCGTCGTCGGCAGCTGGCGGAGGAAGAAGGAGCGGGGCGGGCGCGGCGGGTGCGGGCGCTGGTCGCGAGGGGGAGTGAGCTTGGGTCGATTGGTTGGTGGGAAGGAGTGTGATCCGGGGTTTTGTCACTATTGAATAAAAAATGACCATACTTTATGCAAGAGAGAATGGCGAGGTTGACTTGGATCAAGTATGTGTGCTTAAGAAAGAATAGTGAGATAAAAGAGGAAGGAATGATAACTTGATTAATATATGATAGAGTCACACAGTTCGAATGCAGTAGTGAAAAAACGCCGGATCGATTTGGTTGGTGGAGGCACTCAGTCAGGACAGCTCGACAAGCGACGCGAGCCACTTCGCGTCCCAAGTCCCCAAGCAAGTCCCCCAGCGCCAGCTTCCCGCCGAGAAAGATGCCCAAGTCCAAGCGCCAGCGCACCAAGGCGCTCACCAAGGTCGACAAGAAGACGAGCGACCTCAAGCAGAAGATCGTCGAGTCCGTGCGCGAGGCCGTGGACGCCTACGACTCGGTCTTCGCCTTCTCCTTCGTCAACATGCGCACCAACCATTTCAAGGACGTGCGCATGGACTTCCGCGACAGCAGGTATTTGCTTCTTCGCGCTACGCCTCTCTGTATGTGAGGATACAAGCACTAAGCTACTATTGCTTTGTATCGCAACAGATTCTTCCTCGGCAAGAACAAGGTCATGAAGGTCGCGCTCGGGCGCTCGCCCGAGGAGGAGTACGCGGACAACCTCTTCAAGCTCTCGAACGACCTCAACGGCAACGTCGGGCTGCTCTTCACGAACAAGACCAAGGACGAGGTGCTCGCGTACTTCGCGGAGCTCTCGGAGGTGGACTACGCGCGCTCGGGCTTCGTGGCCACCGAGACGGTCAAGATCCCGCAGGGTCCGCTGCCGCAGTTCATCGGCAGCATGGTCGAGTCGCTGCGCACGCTCGGCCTTCCCGTGGACCTGAAGAAGGGCGCCGTGGTGCTCAACCAGGATCACACGATCTGCAAAGAGGGCCAGACGCTCACGCCGGAGCAGTGCAAGCTGCTGCAGCACTTCGACCGCAAGATGGCCGAGTTCAAGCTCGTGACGCTCAGCTCGTGGTCCAAGGGCACGTACACGCGCCTGGCGGACGAGAGCGCCAACGCCGCCGACAGCGACGACAGCGACGAAGATATGTAAATAGAGCAGGAGTCCACCGTCACGCGCTCGTGTCTTGAGGCTCGCTGCTGCTGCTTTTGTCGCGATAGAGAGGAAGAGGACAGCAGCAGTGAGGCGGTCTGCGAGCTGTAGATGCGCCGACCACGTATTCATAAACATGCACGTCTTCCATGAGCTTGCCGCGAGTTTTGTCTGGACATCGTGTATTGCGATTGTCAGCAGCGTGCTGGAACCCGAACTGTGTGATGATCGATCCGGACCCAGCTGATCTCCTGGTTGGGGTCGATGCAGATGTATGAGAGCACCTACAACTTGGTAAGCTCGTCGTCCGACTTGCCGTTGCCGTGCCGTTCGACGCTGTTGCGCATCTCGAGGATCACCGCCGCCGGGCTGCTTGCGCGGAACACGGAGCTGCCGGCCACGATCATGTTCGCGCCAGCCTTGGCGGCCGCGTCGATCGTCGAGGGGCCAAGTCCGCCGTCCACCTCAATGTCGAGCGCCGGGAACGCCGCGCGCAGCGCTGCGACCTTGGGCATCATATCCGGCATGAAGGACTGTCCGCCGAAGCCCGGCTCGACCGTCATCACGAGCACCATGTCGACCTTCTCAACGAGCGGCAGCACCTTCTCGACGGGCGTGCCGGGCTTGATGGCCACGCCGACCTTCATACCCGTGGCGCGGATCTGCTCGATGAGCGCGAGCGGATCGTTCGTGGCCTCGAGGTGGAACGTGAACTGGTCGCCGCCAGCGTCCTTAATGTCGTCGACCCACTGCTCGGGCTTGGCGACCATCATGTGGCAGTCGAAGAAGGCGTCGGTGTGCGGCCGCAGCGCCTTGATCACGGGCGCGCCCCACGTGATATTGGGCACGAAGTGGCCGTCCATGACGTCCAGGTGCAGGTAGTCGGCGCCCGCGGCCACGACCTTGAGCGCCTCGTCGCGCAGACACGACAGGTCGGACGCCAGCATGGACGGGCCGATCTTGCACGCGCAGCTGTGGCACATGATGCTCGCTCTTCTTGTCTTCTGCGTCGCCAGGAGCCTGCTTGCGGGCTGCTTGGCGAGATGGCGAATGCGTTGTCATCAATCGACACTAGCTGATAATACTCGGAAGTAGCCATTTGTCTTTATATTATTATCTATAAAGTATGCTATAAATGTTAAATTACAGCCTAGACATGCAGAACCAGTGGCCTCCCATTTCCCAGCACGCAGGTCACAAGCACGCAAGTAGGCGAGATGGCGACGACGGCGGCGCAGCTCGCGGACCTCGGGCGCAAGATCTTTCAGCGGCTGCCGCAGCGCCACACGCCGTCGGGCAACAAGGTGATCTCCAAGCAGCTCAAGGGCGACAAGGTCGTGCAGTGGTTCAACAAGCCGCTCGCGCTGCGCCTCGGCAGCGACGACCCGAACTTTGAGATCCTCAACGGCGAGCGACTAGGCAAGCTGGACCAGATGAAGCGCCGCGGCAAGACGACGCCCAAGAAGGGCGCAGGCAAGCGCTCGAAGAAGTAGGCAGCGCGCGTGTTGCGAAAGCGCAGGCAAAGGCGGTTGCGGAGCAAGGGAAGGTGGAGAGGAGCAGCCGGCTGCGTGACGACTGCTGATGTCGAGACTGGAAGAGAGAGAGAGAAAGAGAGAGAGAGAGACGACGGGCAGGCGACGATTAGAGACTCGGAACGCTTGCTCGCTCGCGTGCAAGCAGACGCAGAGCAGAGAATAAGGAGCAATGGCTTTCGCGCGAGTGAGTGGGCTGTGCGGTGCTTGGTGTGGATTGTGTGTCTTGTATCTGTTGACGATATAGCGAGAGCTCTAT
Source organism: Globisporangium acanthophoron (assembly GCA_023334365.1). Classification (NCBI taxonomy): domain Eukaryota; phylum Oomycota; class Peronosporomycetes; order Pythiales; family Pythiaceae; genus Globisporangium; species Globisporangium acanthophoron. The sequence continues at coordinate 15,761 of JAASGU010000220.1, forward strand.
CGCAAAGAAGGTCTCGCTGTGATCATCTTCGGTTAGTGATGAACGTGCTGGGGTGACGCACAGGCCATGAAGACACGTCGAGAGCAGATGAGCATGTGCACCTCCATCATGCTCGTACTGCGGAATTGATCACAGTGGATGGTGGGTGAAGTACGAATCCGGAAAAGTACGATTTCGAGTGCCGACCAATGGTTTGCCAACTCAATCTCGAGTTGACCAGCTCATTTTCCTCCAAGAGCTTCGAGCAAGGAGCTTCCTCATCAGCAGCACATCGTCGCCGCCAGCAGCAGCAGCAGCAGCAGCAGTAACCATGGGCTACAACGGGCAGTCGGTGCAGACGAACAACAAGAAGAAGATCAAGCTGCACAAGAAGAAGCGCACGGAGGCGCGCAACCAGAAGAAGGTGCGCACGCTGGAGAAGGGGCCGCTCGCGCAGCTGCGCAAGCCGCGCGCGTCCAAGAAGAAGCAACAAAAGGACGCAAAGCGCCGGCGGATCGCTGCGCTCGCTGAGCAGGAGAAGCTGCTCAAGAGCGGACTTGTCTCGCAGGAAGACATCGACAAGCTCAAGGCCGAGCAGCAGGACGACGACGAGGATGACGACGGCGTCGAGGACATGGAGAGCTAGGCAGTCGCATGGTGGTCCTGACGCGTACAGTAGTCCCAGCAGCCACTCTGCAGATAGAGCAAACACGAGCGCGGTCTCGGCGCGACGTCAGACAGACAGAGTCTCGACCTTCGTATAATTATGCTAACGATACATTTCCATATGATGCGTGCAACTTGGGAGCTCGTCTTGGGCTTGGCACGTGCTGAGCTCGCCTTCTGTCTGGTGAAGCCGAGCGCGTGGAGCGGATCGCGCGCTTGATCCTCGCGATCGTCAACGTTGGGCGATGGCGCGAGAGTGTCGGCTCTGCGATCGGTTGACCAGCGCCGTCGGACGCGTGCCGGGACGCGATTCTGAGTCTTATGCGTTCCCTCGGATCGCGCGTGCTGTGTGGGTGCTTGTGACAGGTTGGCTGGTGTGTGCTGAACATCCTGCTGACGTGAGCGGAAGTGCTTCTGTGTGGTGCGAGTGCCGCCGACGCATCTCCTTCCTTCACCTAGAAGCTCGCCGAGTGCTTCCGCTTCGCCTTCTTGCTGGCGACGTGGTCGTTCCGCCGCTGCTCGTAACATGCGATGGAGCGGCGCGCGTCTTCAGCCGTAAAGTCGTCGATGAACGGGAGCAACGGTCCGACGCGCAGCCGCTTGTTCTGGGGCGCGCGCAGCACGGGACGGAGGAACGCGGCGCGGCTCTCAGGCGTGGCGCTGGAAGCAGTGATTCAAGTCGTCCACAGAGTCGGCATTCGTTCGTTAGTGTGGCCATTTCGGTGGTGGCGTACATACGACGAAGAACACAGAAGCGTGCAGTACGTACAAGCGCATCTCCGGGTCTTTGCTGGTGCTCGCGGCGGTCGTGGCGCTCGCCAGCTCGTCGATGTTCTCGCAGCAGCGGATCGGGTCGTGGATCATCCTTGTGTGTGTGTGTGAAGACTTGTTCAGGCTCTGGGTGGCTTGCGGGTCGCACGGCGTGTTGCGGAGTGAGCTGTGGTGGTGGATGCCGAGCTGCTGCTTCGCGTCCCCAGAAAGCAGGCAGCTGGCGAGATGAGCAGCTGGGCAGCGCTTTGATGGGCGGAACTTTCACCGCAGCGTCGTGTCTTCTTCGCGCGCTTTTTCGATCTTTTTGAAGTTGGCGCGCATTTCGGCAGGCGTTCATGCTTCGACAAAATAGCTAGACAACTGTATGCAAGCATCGAAGTTTGAATGTTCAGTTTCCCGCACTTGAGAGTTTGATAGATTACACGGTACTACTCCTACATCTTGCTCACACCCCAAGTGTGCTGCTCGTTCACGCAGACTGTGACGGCTGCGCGGCACCGCGCCTCGGCACGAAGAACTCCCCGCGCGCGAGTCGCGCGCGGAACTGCACTAAGCGCTCGTCGCGATCACTGTCGTCGTCGAACGGCAGCGGCGGCGCGTTCGCAGCTCGCAGGTCGCTCACGTCCGAATACGAACGCCGTGTGCGCTTCACCGGCGGCGGCGAGTGCTTCTGTCTGCGAATGTCACGGCGTATGCACGATGCACAAATGTAAGACACACACGCGATAGGATGGCTGATTCAAGTGCGCAGGAAGGACACACCTTGCGGGCGGCGGGGTGCGCGGGCACTTGAAGGGCGACATCCGCAGCAGCTTGGAGACGTCGACGGCGTCTGCAGACTGCGACTCGGGCGGCTGCTCGCTGCTGTCGTGGTCGTCGTCTTCTGGGTGCTGGTCCGCCACGGGCTCGGCGCGGCGCGGCGGCGCGTCGCTCTTGCTCGCCATCATCTCCTCGTGTGCGTCTGTGTTGCTCGACTCCGATTCTCGTTCTGTTGACGACTGAGAGGTCGCGATGTGAAACGACCGTTTAGAGGTATTTTTGGATATTTTTGTCGAAGATTCGATTTTCTCGACCTTGCATTGTGCATACGCGCTGTATATAGGCCAATTGAATACAACAAAAGATATATATGCGTTTTACAAAGGATAGAGAGAACGCAGAAATATCAATAAATTTGCAAAATCTCTCTCTCTCTGCATATGTGCGCACGATAACTTGTACGCACGATAACATGAATGCTGCTTGAACACTTGCGCATGAAGCGCTACTCCTCCTTCGATGATCCATCCTGGCACCAGATACATGGATACACCGCAACTTGAAGTTGACGGCAACGACTTGCTACACGCTGACACGTATGCATTACCGCCAAATCACCAGCATCACTCGCTGGTCAACTTCTCGCGCTTGCGCAGAGACGCCAGCAACGCGCGCACTTGGTCCATGCTGCTCGCGTTCTCCTTCATCCTGTGCGTCACAGGACAAGTTCCTCCATATCAGCTCAGCCTCACACACCACCACCACCACTGGAAATGATAAAGCATCGCAGATACGCACCACGCCAGCGTCGCGGTTGGGATCAAGTCCGTGAACGGCAGCACCTCCTCCACGAACGCGAGGTACTTGGCGTTCGGCGACGACTCCGCGTACATCGCCGACACGAGCGACGCCGACAGCGGCGCCCACAGCAAATCTGCCAGCTCGCCGATCCCAGGCACGACGAACGTCGCGCTGCCGATAAAGTCCAGCAGCAGACTCGCGACCAGCTTGCGCGTCGGGTCGTCCATCACCAAGTGCTTGAGCTTGCTCTCGTCCGGCGACGCGCCGCGGAAGAGCAGCAGTTGTCCGTGCGGACCCTGCAGGAAGCGCTTAACCTCGCCGCGCAGGCGCTTCGAGCGCACGAACTGCACCGTGAGCAGCGTCGAGACGGTCGACACCACAATCACGAGCGACAAACCGATCGCGACGACGACCCAGAGCGGGAACCCGAGCACTGCCACAAGCAGCGTGAGCGGCACCCACGCTGGCGCCGTCACCAGCACGCCGAGCGCACACCCGAGCAGCGGAGGCAGCAGTCCGACTGCCACCGCATTGCGGTGCAGTGACAGCTTCGGGTCGCAACACCACAACTGTGTGAGCACACGAGTGGTTCTGCGAGAGTGCCAGCATCGAGTTTCAGTTCGCACCTGCTCGGCGAACGCGTGCGCACGCCCCTTGTAGCGGATGAGCTGCTCCACGAGCTGTCGCGGCTCCTTGTCTGCAACCACTCGGATCTCTACGTCCACCTCGCACTTGCTCTGCAGCAACCCCAGCAGCCCCATACCACACAAACCAATCAGTCACCAGAGCACTCTTCTCGATCACACTTGGTCACGTCACGCACGTGTTCCCAGTCGACAGCGTCGCGCCACGACACCCGCGCCTCCGTGAGCACCGGGACGCACTCGCGCAGTGCCACTGAGTGCGTCGACAGCTGCTCGCCCGTGGAGATCCGCGTCAGAGTGAACGTCACGCGCTGCGATAGGAACGCAGCGAACTCGGGTGTGTCCGCCGGCGGCAGCGCCAGTGTGAACGGCACCGCATGCGGCTGCGGCGAGCGCTCCAGCGACACATCGCAGCGCACGCTCTCAGCAGGCGGCGGGGATCGATCGCGCGGCAGGCGCCAGCGCAGCGACGGCGCGAGCAGCACCAGCTCCATGTCGAAGTTCGAAGTGAGGATCTGCCGGTTGAAGATTTGGCATAACAGGACTCTACCCATGACAGTATAGTTTGATCAAGTTACTCTAGAAAGCATTCTTTCATTCCCGTGACTTGAAGAATGTATGCAGCTGGAAAGCACACACAAAGTCAAGCAAGTGATCGATGGTGGTGATCACCGACGACCCGGACCCGACCTTCGCGGCGCCCTTCGAGCCCGACGGTGCTGCTTTCTCTTTCTGTTTCTCTCTCTGCTCGTCGCCGTTGCGCCTCCGTGCTCTCTGCACCCACTAACTCGCTCTCTTCACTGGGTTTTCTGTGCGAAATGCAGCGCTGCTGCGTGAGCGCTGCGGCGTCTGCACCGTCGCCATGGCGGTGCTCAAGTGCTCGGCGTGCGCGCTGCAGTTCTGCGTCGCCTGCGAGCACGCGGCGCACAACGCGAAGCACCATCAGCCGCAGCCACCAGACGCCGTGAAGCGCGAGCTGGAGGAGACGAAAAGCGCCGTCGACGCGACGCTCATCCACCAGGAGCACGTGGTCGCCGTCAACTGTGCGATCCGCGACCGCCTATTGCTCTGGACGGACTGGATGCGGTCTGTGCTGATACGTGAACTGCAGTGTGCCAGGTGTGCGCGCAGAAGCCCGTGGAGTTCTTGTGCATCGACTGCCGCTCGTACCAGTGTGAGCAGTGCTGCGCGGGGCACCACCTGCACGTCGAGGACTTCCGAACGCACTGTTTCTTCTGCGTCGAAGGTCCGTGCTCGACGTACAATTCGATAGAGAGTTGGCAAATACCCATGGTTGTGATTCTGAACTTTGAACGACAGGCTCGTCGCCTGGGCTTCTCCGCTACGCGCAGTGGTCGCCCGAGTTCATGGAAATGGCCAAGATGAGTCACCGCGTGATGCTCCAGAGACGCGAGGACGAGCGAGCAGCGGCTGCTCAGGTCAAGCAAGAGGCGGCAGAGATCGCTGCTGCAGCGGCGGCTAAGCCGCCTACGACATCCCCCCAACCTCCGACACCAGACAGCACTCCAAACAGCGCGGAGGAGATCGCGAATGTCAAGATGGAGCGAGCACACGCAGCGCTAGCCGAAGCGCAAAGCGAGGCGCCCCCAGCGGAGCCGATTCACGACATGGAGGCGCTCTCGATCGCGGAGCCGCCGACTGCTATCAAGCCAGAGCCCCCGATCGTCCAGCAGCGGCAACAGCAGGAACAGCAACCCCCACCACTGCCTCCTGCAGCCGAATCTCCGATCCAACAACAGCAGTCACCTCCACCTCCACCTGCTGGCGAGCCAATCACTTCCACTTCGACCTCACAGCCACCAGTGAAGCCCGAACCGACTCCGGAGTTGGCGCCACCTGCAGAATCTTCAGCACCACAGACCCCACAACCAGCTGAGCTGCTGGGCGAACCAGCGGGTTCATCAGTGAAAACCGAAGTTCAGACGTCGGCTCCAGCTCCAGTGCCTGCTGTTCCTACCACAACCGTCAGCAGCAGTGACGCGATCGTCGATCTCACTGAAGACGACGACGAGATCGAAGGCGTCAAGCCCGAACGAACAGTCTCGTCTTCGTTCGGGCGACTCGGTGTGGCGGAGCAGGTGGTGAAGCGCGAGAACAGTGCGTGGCTCCAGGCAGCAGCCTCGTCGCTGACGGCGCCTTCAGGCGGCAACGTTGCTGGCGACAGCGTCATGCTCGAAGATGACGACATGGGCGACACGTTCGAGGATCCGATCAAGCGCACGATGGTTAGCGAGTACAACCGGCTGAGCGAGGTGATCTTCAACCACGAGCAAGAGATGGCGTCGATCCAGAAGCAGATCAAGGACCTGCTCGCGAACCGGTCGGCGGACATGAACGAAGTGGTCAAGTTCAGCAACGCGGCCGCGCAGGTGAAGAACAGCATCGTGGCGGAGACGCAGAACCGCAACGCCGCTGTGGCGCGCCTCGTGGTGTATCTGAAGCAGGGCCGCGCCGAGCTGAACGCGCTGCTGGACGAGTCGAGCGTCGACATTCCACACATCCAGGCTGCGAGTCACCGGCGGTGCGCGCAGCTGGAGGCGATCATTCGCGACAAGCGCTTCGAGATCCGACAGCTGAAGCGCAGCATGGAGGAAGCGATCAGCATCAAGACGAACACTCCGTTCGAGGAAGTGAGTCGGTTGGGTGCGATGGTTGTCGCGGCCGAGCAGGCGGTGCGCGAGAGTGAGGACGCGCGGCTCGTGGAGCTGATCCGGCTCGTCCAGTTCAGCAACGAGATCCGGGCGGCGGCGCGTGCGATGTCGACCAGCTAGGCGTGGCGTGGAGCGAGGCGAAGGAAGGAAGGAAGTGGACGGACGTGCACGCGGCTCGGATCCAGCGAGCGAGTGGCACGAGTCGAAGTTGAGTATTTATCTGGCGTTCCCAACTCCTGAATCTCTCGGATGCCCCGAGAAGAGCGAGTGCTCGTGTCGCCACGTTCGTCTCGACGATGTCAGCATTCGTGAGTGACAAAGTCTTCGCACACACGAACTTACTGTCGGGTGTGAATACCAGTAAAGTGATAAACCTGAGTAATGCTGATAAAATCTGATGAGAGAATTCAGAAAAGCACAATTCAAAAATATTAAAGACAAATTCTAAAAAATCTAAAAACTGGTGTTGAACTTGCGATCCATGAGAAGAAGACGTCACATACTGAAACCAAGACAACGAGGGAGCCGATGACCAATGCGGCGGCGGCGCAGCACGCGACGCCGGGCGGTGGCGGCGCCGGCGCTGGCGCGCGCGTCTACTCGCTGGCGCTGCGCTCGGTGCACGAGACAAAGGACAACGTACGAGCACGCTCCAAACGGCGGCAGCGAGGGGGCGATTACGTAGCAGCCTAACTCTCTCCTTCTCGTGCCTGCCCAGCTGATCCTCATCTGCATCGGGCTGCTCGAGGCGCTTGATCGCCTGCAGGAGCGCCTGCGCCTGCCGAGCTCACTCGTCAAGGAGCTCAAGCGCAAGCTCGCAAAGATGGCCGACCGCTCGCTCGCGCGGCCCGTGGCGCCGCCCACGCGCGAGAAGCTCCGCCACGCGGTGCGCGTGGGCGACGCGCTCGCGGAGAGCGACATGTGGGACGTCGCCAAGCCCGAAGAGGTGCACGGGCTTGTGCACTGGCTGATCGAAGGTAATGTGTGGAGTATCGCGCCACGACGGATGCTTCAGGCTGACGACGGCGTGTCTGGCGTGACGCGCGCAGTGACCAAGTCGGTGAACCGCCTCGTGGTCGCCGGCTCACTGAGCGTGTGCCGCGGGATCTTCATCCTCATCATGAGTCTGCCGGGCGTGTCGACGGTGTGCGCACTGCTCTACCGCATCTTCCAGCTCGTGGATGACACGCTCGGACTCTCGGCGAGCGACGCGCGCGACGCATCGCCGGGCAGGAGCCACGCGCACCAGAAGAAGCTCGAGAGCTACATGGACGACCCGAACTGTGCGTGGCGCGGAAGTGAATGGGGTCCTCTGCAGGTTGTTAAGGTACTGACAGCTGCTGCTGCTGCTTGTGTGATGGCAGTGACGGCGGTCGTGCTCGAGTACCGCGAGAAAGAGTGCATGGTGCCCATGAACATCAATCGGAGGATACAGCGCGTGATGCACTTCCAGATCCCGCTGCGCTCGTTCGAGGCGACCGTGCGCCTCCCGCCCGAACACGCGATGCAGAGCCGCCGGCTCGGCCAGGGGGCGGGTGGCGGAGCAGCACCACCGAGAGGCGACGACGGGGCTTCCTCGACCTCAGCGTACGTGTCGTCCTCGTCTCCGCGGTCGATCCCCGTGTCGCCGATCGCGCGGAAGCGCGTGCAGCTGGCGTTCTCCAACTTCTCGGACGACGTTCTGTACCAAGCACGGGACCGCCTTCGACAGGAGCGCGCGGCGACGCTCACAGGGGATCGGCAGCTCCGGGTCCCGCGCTTCAACATCCAGGACTGCAACGAGGAGATCTATTTATCGTGCGGCAAGCACTGCGCTACAAAGGTACGACGAGGAGGAAGCACGGGTCTCGATACTGCGTCCACTTATGCTCGTGGTGTGTTGGATGAGCAGGTGGGTCCGGGAATGCACCGGAGCGTGCGCGCCACGGTGCCGATCCAGAAGAACCGGTACACGTACTTCGAGATGGCGGTGCGCCAACCAAAGTCGCCGTTCCGGATCCCTGGGCGGTCGAGTCGCAATCTGCTCGAAGCGTCTCGAAGCAAAGCTGCGGCAGCTGGAGGAGGAGGAGGAGTAGCAGGAGGGGAACCAAGCGTTTGCATCGGCCTGTCGACTCGCACGATGCCGTTAAACACGCTCGTGGGGGCGTCCAAGTACTCGGTACGCACCAGCAACCGCTTCTCCTCGTTGGGCCTGACGCCACTGACGCTCGCGCTCCCGTTGCGCTATCCAGATCGGCTTTTATTCGGTGGGACACGTCCTCGTCGGCTCCGAGCGCCGCAATTTTGTATCTGTGCGCGTGGGCTTCGACTGCGACGCGACAGTTGGCGTGCTCGTCAAGGTGGTTGACAGCGGCGACATCCGTGAACTGCTGCTGAGTGACGTCAGCGACTCGGGTGGCGATGGCGGCAACGGCGTTCGAGCGAGCGCGCAGCAGGCAGTGGCAGTGGCGACGACGACAGGCTGCTCCACGCTTGCCCTCGTGCGATTCAGCGTGAACGGCGTGGTGCTCCGCGACGAGTCGAACCGCGTGATGGAGTTCGCGCTTGCGTTCCCGCCGCACAGCGAACTGTTTCCGACGTTGACGCTCCACTCGCAGGACGTGCAGGTACTGAGTCGCTTCTCGGCGGCGGACATCACGTCGCTGGACGTCGAGGATTTTGATCTTCCTCCCGAGTCGGACATCAGCAGCGGCAGCAACGACATCTGGTGTCTGGATGGGCTGCGACTCGAGACTCCGTGCTAGCAGCAGCGCACTCGAGACTCGAAGACTGGCGCACAGCACTGTAAGTATTGACATAAACGACGGACGCAGTCGGCGAAGCTCAGACGACGACAGCGTACGAATGTATACCTGAACTCGCGTGCAGTGTCTTCCGAGCCGAGTCACTCGTGTGCCTGCAGTCTTTCCCAAGTAACAGATGCTACCAGTGTTGTGCTCCTCCCGGTGGTGGTGTCGCGCGCAAGGCATACCGAAAAAGCAAGTGCATTGGGACGACTACAGGCTGTACTTGCCGTACTTGTCCCCGCCGAGCCCAACTTGTAGCGTCGTCTCGTCCAATATCCGCTGCAACTCGCGTCTCGCGTCCACGACAGACGCTCGCGTGGGTCCCTCGATCGCCTGCCAGCCACAATGATCCAAACAACATACGCGTCAGCGGTGCCAGGCTCACATCGAAACACGTCAAGCAGATCACGCACCAGGTACAGCTTCCGCTCGCCAGGATCCGGCTTCCGGCCAGCGGGAACGAATGAGCCGCGAGCAATGACCGCAGCGCCAGTAAGCTCCGAGACCGAGTCGCTCGCCTCCTTCTGCGTGACTCGCCACCGAGCCTGCTGCGGGTAGTCGTTGATCTCCAGCTCCTCTTGGAAGTGGCCGTCGTCCGCTTCGGCCGCAGCGTTCGCTTGCGTCTGCTTGTACTGCAGATCCAGGATCTGCGCGATCTGCTGCGCCTTCTTGACAGCCGAGAGTGCGTCGCTGTCGATCGGGAGCGCACCCGCCGCCGCCGCTGCGGCCGCAACCGCTGCTGCAGCAGCAGCATCCGCGGCAGGAGCGTCCTTCGAAGCGTCCTCTGTATCGTCGTCGTCGCCACCAGCATCCTGTGCATACACATACAACACAACAGCAAGCATTACCACAAGCGTCAGTGCCAACAGAGAAGCGACCGACACCTTTCTGGAAGCAATGCCGCCTACCTCTACGAAGATGCCCTGTTCGATCTCGTACTGCCGCTTCTGCAGATCCATCACGCGCTGAGCTTCGTTTCGCTCCGATTCGTCGAACGTGAAGCCCTTGCCTTTGAAGCCGCTGCCGTGATATCTCGCTTCGCCTCGCTTGACCTGGTGACGGACACAAGGACAGCACGTTGAATGCTCGCGTTCTCGGTAGCCATCGTCAGCAACACGCATCGTACCTTGTTCTTGAACCCTTCTGCCAGCACTGTCAGCTCTGGTGGCACAACCTGCTTCGCGGCTTCGAGCGCCTTGACCAGATCCACCGAGTACTCCTCCTCCTGGAAGTCACCAGAGCAAGCAGAGCCACACCAGTCACTCAGCATACCGTCTTCTCTACGCCCAAGAGAACAACCGAGCGACCAGTTCGCACCTCTGGCGAAATGAACGTGTACGCAGTTCCCTTCCGCCCAGCGCGTCCAGTTCGACCCACGCGATGCACGTAGTCCTCCAAGTGGTTCGGGCAGTGGTAGTTGATCACGAGCACGAGATCCTTCACATCGAGCCCTCGACCAGCCACAGACGTTGCGATCATCAGCGTGCGAACCTTGCGCTTGAAATCGTCGATTGTGTAGTCGCGGTCGACTTGGTCTTTGCCACCTGCAGCAACAACACGCGCAAGCACATGTCCGGCAACACACACACGCGCACACACAGTTAGCCAACACAAATCTCCACACGCACGCAGCAAGCCTGAAGCAACAACGCACCGTGAAGAGAGAGCGCAGGGTAGCCGGCCTTCATCAGGTCTTGGAAGACCCGGTCGCACGCCTGCTGCGTGTTCACGAACACGAGCACATTGCCCTTCTCGTACCACAGCCCGAGCAGCTGCAACAGACGCATGAACTTGTCGCTCTCTTCGCGCACCTCGACGTACTGCGTGATGTCGCCCGACGCCTGGCTCCGCCCGCCAACCGTGATCTCCACGGGCTTCTTCAGCACCCGGCGTGCTAGAGTCTCCACGGCGCGAGGGAACGTCGCCGAGAACAGCAGTGTCTGGCGATCCTCCCGGATGTTCAGCATGATCTTCGTGATCTGAGGTTCGAAGCCCATATCGAACATTCGATCCGCCTCATCCAGTACCACGTACGTGACGCGCTTCAGCGACACCATCTTCCCTGCGCTCATCGACAGGATGTCGATCATTCGTCCGGGCGTGCAGATGACAATGTCCGAGCCGCGCTTCAGGTTGCCGATCTGCTCCGACACGGAGGAGCCGCCGTACACTGCGGTCGCGCGCATCCCGAGCCCTTTCGCGAACTTCTTGGCTTCCACGTAGATTTGCTGCGCGAGTTCTCGCGCCGGTGCCATGATCAGACCGATTGGTCCTTCGCCTTCCTGCAGCGGCGGTTGGTGGAGGATGTGGCGATACATCGGGAGGAGGAACGCCAGCGTCTTGCCCGAACCGGTCTTCGCGATCCCAATCACATCGCGGCCAGACATGATCGCTGGGAGCGCCTGACGCTGGATAGCGAACGGCTCTGCGTACCCGTGCTTCTTGAGCAGCTGCAGCATGCGCACGCTGAAGCCGCACTGCGTCCACTTCTTGATCGGGCGAGGGCAGCTCTTGCCGCGGATCTTGATCTCGTCTTCGTTGCGGATCGCCTCCACTTCGGCTTCGGACATGTCCTTGATCTCCTTCGGAACCACGTAGAACTTCTTCTGGAACGGAATGTACTCGATCTAACCAACAACAACAACAATAACAGGTAAGCCAAACCAGTGGGAGAACAGCACAACAGCGCACCAACAGACAGACGTACCTGGGAGTGGTCGACTGCTTTGATCTCCTTCTTCTTCTGCGCCTCTTGCAGGATCTCCAGAGCCGACCGGGTGTCGATGTGCTCGGCGCCTTCGCCGATCACGTCTTCTTCGAAGCCCTGGTAGATCCTCCCAGTGTCGTCCTTCTTCGCAGAGTCCTCGTTCGCCTTCCCGTTCGCGTCTCCGTTCACGCTCGCTCCACCACTCGACTCCCTTTCGCGCTGCTCCTTGAGCGCGCGCATAAACTCTTGAAGCTCGCGTTCCTCGCGCGCCTCGCGTTCCTCCGCCGTCTCGTTCACGACAGCGGCGGACGGTGCCTCCGCGACGCCGACGTCATCCTCTTCATCTGCTGGGGTGCTCACCTCTGCGCTGAACTGCGGCAGGAAAGTGCCGTAGATGTTGATCTTTGCCTTCGCCTCGATCTCGTCCAGTGAGATGACGTTCGACGCCGGGTTCGCGATCGACTGTTGAATCGCAGCTTCGTCGACCAGCCCCGCCATGTAGGCGTCGAGCGGGTCAACTTCCTCGACCACCTTCTGCACGCGCTGGCGCTGCAGCTCCTCTTGTTCCTCGCGCTTGCGGCGCTCGTCCGGGGTCTCCGCCTTCGCCTCTTCATCCAGACTCCAGAGCGTGAGCTGCTTGGGCGCCGCGTCCTCCTCCGCCAGGAACTGCTGCGCCTCCTCCTGCTTGAGCTTCAGCTGCTGCTCGCGCCAGAGCTTGAGCTTCTCCTGGCGCTTCTTCTTCTCGTCCGTCTCGCCCGCCGCCGCCGGTGACTTGCGCAGCGGCGCCTTCAACCCGCCCCTAAACTTGTCCGACTTGATGGCGATGCCGCCGAACTGGAACTTCTTGGCCACCTCCGCCGTGCTGCCTCTCTGCTTGTTGTCTTCAGGGACCACAAGTGCTGGGGCTGGTGCTAGTGTAGCAGCCTCTGGTGATGGTACAGTCTCCACCACTGCCGCGGGAATCTGCAGATCATCTCCATTCGGTTGGAGCTCCTGCGCGCTCGTGCTGCCACGAATTAACCCTTCGTCGACGGGTTTAACCCCCTCCACCGTCTTCTCGCGCTTGCGGCGCTCGCGGGACTCGGAGCGCGCCCGGCGCCGCTTCTCCTTGCGCTCCTTGCGCCCCACCGACCGCGAGCGAGACCGTGAGCGCGAGTGGGATCGCGAGTGGCGGCGCTTCTCGCTTCTCTCTTTGCGGCTGCCGCTGTGGCGCTCGCGCGATCTCGAGCGCGATCTCGAACGCGAGTCCGAGCGCGAGCGATTGCGGCGGCTATGCCGACTGCGGTGGCTGTTGCGGTGGCGGTCGGGCGAGCGGCTGCGGGAGCGACTGCGCGCGCGGCGGCGCTTGCGGCTGCTGCTCTCGCCCATGCTCGTAGCAGGAACTGTGGGGCTTGCGAGCCAATTGAGGAGTGAGCTTTGGAGGGTTATTCGGTGTTATTCAATCGAGGGCGACAACCCTCCTGTTTATGCTATAGCGATACGAACCCATGGGGACTGAGAAATTCTGATGAAAACTGAGAACCTCGATGCCAATCGATGCGTTCTCAATTCATATACAAAACTCAAGTCAAAATTGACGATTTATTTGGAAAAAAGGCAGTGGTTCCCGAAGTCTTTCACTCTCAAGATGGGCAAGCATCTGACAGAGCTCGAGAAGGCCGAGATCCGCAGCATGCGGACCGGCGGCATGACGATCGCTGCCATCGCGGAGCACGTCAACAGGCTGGACTCTACTGTGTGGCGCGCGCTGCAGCAGAAGGAGGAGACTCGCGGCCGACCGCGCGTACTCGACGAGCGCACGGTGTCTCGTTTGCTACGCGACGCGTCAACGCGCGGAGTCTCCGCGGCTCGTCTGCTCGAGGACAACGAGTTGACGTGCTCGCTGCGCACAGTGCAGCGCGAACTGCACGACGCCGAGTGGCTTCGCTACTCCAAGCTCGTGTCATGCCTGCCTCTCACGCCACAGCACATGCGCACGCGGGTGGCGTGGTGTGCAACGGGGTGGTCCACACACCTGTTACACAGAGCACACCCGAGTTACGCAGCACAGCAGAGCGGAAGCGTGCGTGAGCACCTTCCGCAAGGATTCCTGTCTTAGAGACGGAAGACGAGAAAGACGTTGGGCACTTCTGCTCCAAAACCAAAGTGTTATTTGTCATGCTTAGTGCGGTTCCACCAGTCAGTGTGAACCTGTAGATTTTGTATACTATACTAAATCTAAGATGCCTAAATTATGAATGGCTCTGAGAGTCCTG
>JAASGU010000221.1:0-29619 GCA_023334365.1 Globisporangium acanthophoron
CTCAGAGGAAGACGCCGCGACGCTCTGGAAGCTCAGCGAGGACCTCGTCGGCGCCGAGTTCGTCGTGCGCGCGTGAGAGAATCGCACTCTCTCTCTCTGTGTAGTGTAAAGCGTGAGCGTGAGAGGGCGTGTTGCAGAATGTTGTTGTGCGACACAAGCAGCTCTCGGCCGCGAAGACAGCAAGCATGCGGACTGTCAAGACGCATTGCTACATCCCGTCATCAGCTTTTCTCAGGATTTGATTACTGCACCTCGGACTCTTTACTATATAAATATCTACTCGCTTTCCACTTTCGACTCCATCTATTCATTTTATATACACGAATTCTACCGACTTTAAACCGCCAGAACCAAAAGCGCGAGCCAAACGACCACCCCACACTCTCCAACCCGCCGCCAAGCGCACAAGTCGCAAGCTCCAAGCACCAAGTTCCCAGTTCCTCCTAGCTCCACCACGCGAAGATGACCGGCGACATCAAGAAGAACGCGCTCGCGGCACTCAGCTCGCGCAAGCTCGACGGTCGCGGGCTGCGCGTCGCCATCGTGCACGCCAAGTGGAACGCCGAGATCATCGCGGCGCTCGTGGGTGGCGCCAAGCAGGAGCTGCTCAAGGCGGGCGTGGCCGAGGAGGACATCGTGCTGCTTGAGGTCTCCGGATCGTACGAGCTGCCGTTCGCCGCGAGCCGTGTGATCGCGTCGCAGAAGATCGACGCCGTCATCTGCGTCGGCTGCCTCATCAAGGGCGACACGATGCACTTCGAGTACATCTGCGAGGCCGTGTCCCAGGGTATCATGCGCGTGCAGCTCGACTCGCAGGTGCCCGTGCTCTTCGGCGTGCTCACGGTGCTCACGGAGCAGCAGGCGAAGGACCGCGCCGGGCTCTCGGGCAAGGGCCACAACCACGGCGTCGAGTGGGCGCAGACCGCGATCGAGATGGCGCGCCTGCGCGAGATCACGCGCGCGGGCGGCTGCCCCATGCGTCCGCGCGAGCGCAAGCCCTACCACGACCTCACCTCCTGCCCCTTCTTCACGGTCTCCGCTTGGCTGCACGTCGGTACCATCTCGCTACTCGGACTCGCCGCCGCCGCTGCCTTCAAGAAGTTCACGTAAACATGTTCGCATGCCAAGCACCACGCTTCCTTCACGCAATACACCGCCACCAGCAGCTACGACAGAGTGATGATGGAGGCGAATGCTACTGTACACTTGATCAACCTGTTGCTGCTGCTGCTGCTCCTGTCGCCTTAGAAGCCGATGCGCACCTTGCTCACCGGCGCCGCGACGCGCACGCTCGAGCTGCTGCTGCCAGCGCTGCGCTGCGACGCGTTGCTGCCGACGCTCCGGACGGACGACCGGTCGCTCTTGTCGCTGCGCGCCGACATGGGGCGCGGCAGCCCCAAGTCGCCGCCGGCCGCCTGGTGCGCGCGCGCAGCAGCGGTGCGGCCCGGCGGCATCGACGGCACCACGAGCCCGCTGTCGCGCGCCGAGACGGCGAGCACGTCGCTGATCTCCGGGAACTCGTGCGCGAGCTGCCCGAGCGTGTACAGCAGGCTGCTGCTAAGCTCCTTGAGGTTGGACGCCTCGAGCAGCACGTGCTCGCGCGGCTTGCTGCCGCTGCCACCGCCGCCGACGAGCTTGTGGTGCTCGCGCAGCATCTTGTCGAGCTTCTTGACGACTTTGCCCCACTTGGTGCGCTCGGCGAGCACCTCCTTGTCCACCTGCTGCTGCGCGCTCTCGAGCTGACGCACGTTCTCGCGCGCGAACTCCCGCTGGGTCTCGACCTCGCGCAGGCGGTTCGCGTCGCTCTCGAGGTCCATCTCGGCGCGCGCAAGCTCCTTCTTCTTCTTGAAGAACGCGTCCTCGGCGCGCTTGGCCTGCTCCTCGAGCGCCGCCATGCGCTGCGCGTCGTCGCCACCAATGTCAGCGCGGTGGAAGCTCTTGCGGTAGTCCGAGTTCTGCTCCTCGAGGTGCTGCAGCGTCTTCTTGAGCGCGCGCACCTCCTTCTCGGCGACGCGGATCTTGTCGTCGAGGTCGTCGCCCTCGCGCTGAAGCTCGTCGCGCCGCTGCGCCGCCTTGATCACGAAGTACGCCTGGCTGCGCTCCTCGCCGCCGGCGCCGGCGTCCTCTCCGCCGTACCCGCTCATCTTGCAGAGCGCCTCGAACTTGGCCTGCAGCTTGGTGACGCGGCTCTCGCGCTCCGCGAGCTCGACCGAGACCTTGTGGCGCTCGTCCTCGGCGGCGCGGTTCGCGGCGCGCTGGAGCTCGCGGTGTAGCGAGATCTCGCGCTTGCGCTCCTCCATACTCTTCTTGAGCTGGAAGTCGCGGTTCTCGAGCGAGAAGACCTCGTCCGCGCGCAGGTTGAGCGCGTCCTTGAGCCGCTTCACCTCGAGCGCCTGCAGGTCGTGCTGCACGAGCAGCTCCTCCTTCTCGCGGAGCGCCTGCCGCAGCGCGCTCGCACAGCTCTCGTTCGCGCGCTCGCACTCGGCGATGCGCGCTGCGACTTCCTCGCGCTGCTTGACGAGCGCCTTCTTCACGCGCTCCTGCGCACGCTTCTCCTCGTCGAGCTTCTTGCACTGCGCCGCGAGCATCGCCGCCTCGGCCTTGACGCGCGCGAGCTCCATCTGCAGCACCTGGATCTGGCCCTGCAGTACCTTGGTCTCCTCGGCGCTGCGCTCGCCGCTCGCGCGCGCCACCTTGCGCTCCATCTGCTGGATCTGGAACTCGCCGTTGTACACGAGCTCCTGCTGCCGCAGTGTCTGCTGGTCCAGCAGCTTGAGCTTCGTGCGCAGGTTGAGCACCGCGGCCTTGGAGCCCGAGATGTCGGCGACCAGCCCGGCCTCCCGCTGCCGCAGCGCGAAGAGCTGCTGGCTCTTGCGGAACATGAGCTCCTTCTGCAGCGCGATGTCCTTGTCCGCGCGCTTGAGCTCGGCCTCCATCGCACTCAGGTCTGCCTCGGCCTCCTTCGCGACCGTCTCGGCGTCCGCGGTCGAGCTCAGGCACTTGTCGAGCGCGCCGCGCGTGGCCTTGAAGCGTGCGCGCGCGCTCTCGAGCTCCTGCTTCATGCTCTCGAGTAGCTGGCCCTTGTTCGCGTTGAACGAGCGCTGCTGGTTCAGGTGCGTGACGGCGCTCGCGAGCTGGTTCTTGAGGATCTCGACCTGGTCCTTGAACTCCTGTAGCCGCGCGACCGTCTGCTGCAGCTCCTGCTGCACGCGCGACTGCTGCCGCTCCTTGCCGCTGATCTTGGCCTGCGTTTCGGTGTTCTCCTGCTCCTGCTGCTTCAGGCGGTGCTTGTGCTCCGCCAGCACGTCCTTCTTCTGCTGCAGCCCCTGGCGCGCGAGCGCGTACTGCTCGCTCGCGGCGGCGATCTCCGCGTCGCGGCGCTGCATGGCCTCGATCGTGCTCTGCCACTGCTGCACGAGCTTCTGGCGCTCGTCGTGGAGCTGCCGGAACGCCTCGGCGGTCTTGTCGAGCTCGATCTGCTTGGCGTGCGTCTCGGTCGCCTCGTCCTCGAGCGCGCGCTTGTGCTGCTGCAGCACCTTGGTGAGCTTCTCGATCTCGAGGCTCAGTTCCTTGGTCTTGCTCTCGTCGGCGCGCCGGTAGCGCTCGAGTGCGAGTGCGTCCTCCTCCTTCTGCTTGGCCGCCATGGCCCACTGCTCCATCTCGTCCTGGTTCCAGTTCATCTGCAGCTTGAACTTGTCCATCGCCTCGTTCCCCTTGAAGAGGAAGCTCTGGATCCCGCTCAGCTTGGCCTCCAGGTCCGCGCACTCGGCGTCGATCTTGCGCATCTCCTGCGCGATGCGGCCGGCCTCGCGCTCCGCGAGCTGCTTCATGTGCTCCTCGCTGCCCACCTCCTTGAGCTTGGCGCTGTGTAGTTCCTGCGTGTGCAGCAGCTCCTGCTTGACGTTCTTCAGGTGCTCCGTCATGATCTCCACGCGCGACTTGTTCTCTGCGAGGTCGCTCTTCGCTGCCTGGAACTGCTTCTCCTTCAACCGGATCTTCCGGTGCAGCTCCTTGTTCTTGTCGTCCGCGAAGAGCGGCAGGTCGTCGATGCCCGACGGGATCGGCCGCCCACCACCGCTTGCATCCCGCAAGAACTTGGCGCTCCCATCGTCGTCGTCGTCGTCGTCGTCGTCGTCGTCGTCGCTCTCGCGCTCATCGTCCTGCTGGTCGCGTTCCTTCCCGTCGGCGCGTCGCCAGGTGTATGATGACGGCTTCTGCGCTTCGTCAGCGGCGTTCGCATCGTCTTCGTCTTCACCGCCGTCACCGACTTCGTGGTTCGCGCCGAACTTCCGCTTCCACGTCGACACGCGCTCAGCTGCGTCGTCATCGTCGCCATCATCGTTGTTGCGGTGGTCGTCGTCGCCCCAGCCAGAGCTCAGCAGGCGCTTCTCAACCGCCGACGCTGCTGCACTCTCCTCCGGCGACGCAGCGTCCTCGTCCATGCTCGACATCTCTCTCTCTCTCACTCTGTTCTTACTTGGCTACTTGACCGGAGCTGCTCGCGAAACGACCGCTCGCCAGTTGACAAGTCAACTCAAGTCGACCACCTACGCAGTCACTGGCTTCGCGTCAACGACACACGGTGTTCGGCAGCTCTGCGGCACGGCGTTCGTGGTAGATAAGGATCTCAGCGCCATCGAAGCTCGAACGATGATGCGCGTCTCGCCTCCCTTCAGTTCGAGTGTCTCCAAGTGCCTTCTCCAGCTCGCTGCTCCTCAGGTGAATGGCGCCATCGGAACCGACTGCAGATGCTGCTGCTGCGAGGAGAAAGAATGTCAGCACGCGACGCGCAATGTCTTTCGCCACCACCTTGCGCAGCAGTCAGCGTCTTGCTCTCCGAAGATCGGGTGGCATCTTCGACTTCCGCTGTCGAAGCGCTGGAATCGCGACACCGCAGTTCAGAAGTGGCGCAAGCCCGCGTGGAAGCGCCTGCAGGTCATCCGCAGCACTAGCACTGGCGCATTAGTGCTTTCTTCGGTTGCTGCACGTGCGCCACGAAGGTGTTCTGGCGGTGTCGGCGGCGGCGGCGATGGTGGGTGGGTGGAGGACATGCCACAGTTGAAGTTTCATTTGATATCGCGTGGCCACGTTGCCTGCGTCACTTTCTGAACCACGAACAAAGTACGATCATTTAAGCAGGTTTGTTCGATTATTTTATTGTATATTTAACTTCTCACATATCCTTGCCGACAGCCTGGATTTGGTTGCTATCACATCCGAGAGGGAGCAGGTGGACGACGCTTTGACACCGCCGCAATGCGCTCATTCCACAACTCGCCTTGTGCTGCGCACGTCCGCCACCTCCCAAGCACCACCACACAATAAAGATGCAGCAGCCCACGCTCTCCGCCGAGCAGATCAGCGCCGTGCGCCTGCAGGAGTTGGAGGACTGGAAGGAGCAGGAGCACGCCGCGGACCTCATGGTGCCACTCATCGGGCTGCTCTACCGCCAGCGCAACGTCGTGTCCGTGATGTTCGGCAAGGGCCTCGTGCACAAGAACAGCATCGAGCTCGTGCGCACGCACAACTTTGTCTGCAAGTACGTGGGCCGCCGCGTGCGCCCCGCCGACTCGGAGGTCGTGCTCGCCGCGCTCACGCAGTACGCGCCGAACGCGCGCGACCTGCGCCTCGACGTCGGTCGCACGCTGCTCATGGTCGAGGCGCAGGTGCGCGACGTGCAAGCCGAGACCGACGCCGGCGCGCGCGAGAGCAAGCTGCGTGCGCTCGGCGAGCTGCTGAACGCCAAGATGGCGCACCTCGCGCCACCCGCCGCGCTCGATGGCTCTGTGTCCATGCGCAAGCCGAGCGACGTGGTGCTCTACGGCTTCGGGCGCATCGGGCGGCTGCTCGCGCGCCTGCTCATCGAGAAGAGCGGTCCGGGAGTGAAGCTCATGCTGCGCGCGATCGTCGTACGCAGCGGCACGAAGGAGGACCTGGCCAAGCGCGCGAGTCTGCTGCGCCGCGACTCGGTGCACGGCCCGTTCAACGGCACGATCCAGTTCAACGAGGAGGCGAATGCGATCATCGCGAACGGGAACCTCATCCAGATCATCTACGCGAGCGCGCCAGACCAGTGCGACTACACCAAGTACGGCATCCACGACGCCGTCGTGATCGACAACACGGGCATCTGGCGCGACAAGGACGCGCTCGGCCTGCACCTCAAGGCCCCGGGCGTGGCGAAGGTCATCCTCACGGCGCCGGCCAAGGGCAGCGTGCCGACGATCGTCGCGGGCGTCAACAACCACGACATCAAGGCGGATGACCGCATCTACTCGGCGGCGTCGTGTACCACGAATGCGATCGCGCCGTCGCTGCTCGCGCTCGACCAGAAGTACGGCATCGTCGGCGGCCACATCGAGACGGTGCACTCGTTCACGAACGACCAGAACCTCATCGACAACTACCACATGAAGGAGCGGCGGGGCCGCAGCGCCGTGCTCAACATGGTGATCACCGAGACCGGCGCGGCCGCCGCCGTCGTCAAGTGCCTGCCGTCGCTCAAGGACAAGCTGACGGCGAACGCGATCCGCGTGCCGACGCCGAACGTGTCGCTCGCGATCCTGAACGTGCACCTGGACCCGGCGCGCGCGCAGGGCATCACCGCGAAGGAGATCAACGCGTACATGTCCAAGATCTCGCTCAACTCGCCGCTGCAGAACCAGATCGACTTTGTTGACTCGGCGGAGGTGGCGTCGTCGGACTTTGTCGGTAGCCGCGCGGCCGGCACCGTGGACGGCAAGGCGACGATCGTCAAGGACAACAAGGTCATCCTGTACGTCTGGTACGACAACGAGTTCGGCTACAGCTGCCAGGTCGTGCGCGTCGTACAGGCGCTCGAGGGCATCAACCACCCGCGCTTCCCGGACGAGGCGCAGGTCGAGGAGATCGACCGCGCGCTCAACCTCACGTGGAACCTGTAGGCCGGTCTCGCGTGCGCTTCGATCAGCCGCGTCCTTCACGTCTGCATCACGCTGTTTGCTGTCACGGTCCGCGATGCACATACACACACGTACACCCATGCAGAGCGTCAACTTCGCCCACCATTTAGATCATTATGATGCCATGCAGCGAGTTCGTAAACACGTAGGTCAACTCGTACGTCAAGTCCGAGAGTCGTTTTCGCTTGGTGCAGACGCAGACGCGAGCGTGGACGACATCATCCGGCATCCTCTCCTTAGGATGCCCACGACGGCGGGGGACGCCAAGCACCAAGCGGTCCGCCCCGTCAGCGCCGCCGTGTTGCGGTCGACGAGCGACTCTCCGCAGACACGAAGTCGCCACTCGGCCGCCTCTGCGCGCCTGGACAGCAGGATCAAAGGTGCTGCTGCGTGATGACTCTCTCGACCTTGCCCGAACTCACGGACGCGTCGATGTCATGGTGCGCAGATCTGCGAGCGAAGCGCTCCGGTGTCGTCCGAGACTACGCCATTGCCACCTCCAAGTCTCCTCACCAGCGACACCTCCAGTCTCACGCGAGTACCTCGCGTCTCGCGAGCACCAGCACGACCAGGAGCGCCGTATCGTTGAACAGTCCGTCCACGAGGCAGCACTCAGTGCTGTCCAAGTCTCTGGACCGGAACTCCACATCAAGCATCAGCGCCAACAAGCACCACAGTGTCCACCACGAGCGACTCAAACTCAACAGCAACCAGACGCATGCCGAGCATGACTGGCGATCACCGAGTCCCGGCGGCGATACGCGCTCGCTCACGCCGCCAAGTGCCGAGAAGAACTCCGAGTTCGCAGACTCGTCCGTCGAGCTGAACGAGATCCAGCAGTCGGTGCAGCGCCTGCGAGCCCAGCGAGCGCATGTTGAGCAACTCCGATACCACAACGAGCGCCTCGAGCGCCTCGCGAACGAGCAGCAGCGAGAGAACGAGGAGCTGCGCGCGGAGCTCGAGTCGCTGCGCGGTGTCAAGCAGGAGAACGTCGGACTGCTGCAGAGCTTCAAGCTGCTCGAGGAGCGACTGCGCAGTCTCGAACACTCGTGCCACGAGAAGCGCCAGGAGCTGAAAGCGGCGCACGACAAAGTCACGAGCGTCGAGATGCACTGCAGCCACCTCGAAGCGGAGATGCAGTCGATGGAGCTGGAGCGCGAGCAGCGCGTGCAGGCCCTCAAGACCAAGCAAATCACGCTCGTGGACCGGATACGGCAGCTGGAACGCGACCAGGACGCGTTCGTCGACAAACAGCAGCACCTGGAGCAGCACTGGCGAGACAAAGTGCAGCACGCGCGACAGGAGACGCTGTTGGAGCAGCAGGACTGCCGCGTTGAGCTGGAGCAAGCACGCACGGAGAACAAGAAGCTCGCGAGTGAGATCGCACAGCTGGACACGCAGGTGCAGACGCTTCTCGCGACGACCGTGCGGCAGACGACCATGATTGAAGACTGCGACCGCGTGCTGTCGGAAGCCAAAGCGCAGCAGAAGACCACCAAAGCCAGCTACCACGACCAGCTTGAGCTCAATGGACGCCTGAAGGAGCAGATCCAGCAGCTGGAGGCACAGCTGAGCGCAGCGCAGATCGGCGGCGAGAGCGACAGAGTCTCCTTCGAGAAGCGCGTCTTCGAACTTGAGAGCAAGCTCACCAAGCGCAAAGATCGGGTGGAGATCCTGCAAATCGCGCTGCACGAGCGCGATAAGCAACTCCAGGTGCTGCAGCGAGAAGCCGCAGCGCAACACTGCAACTGGGAACATGTCGAGGAGGTGCGCGTGAGAGCATGAATGGGTGGGTGCGAGAGCAGCACTCGAACTGAAGGCTCAACGTGTACTGTGTGTGATCGGCGAACGGATCGAGCAGGCGAACGACGACTTGCGCCGCCGGGAGAAGACACTGCTGAGCGAGATCTCGGAGCTGCGGATCGTGCTGGGGGTACGTCTGCTTGTCGCTGGGGAAGAAGTCCGCGCTGCTGCTGGCTCGACCCCGTTGCGCTGCTGCCTGATGGTGCTGACTGGGCGGGTTTGCTTGGTGAACACTCGTCTTGTTCACGCGTAGGATGCGACGGACGAGAAGAAGATCCTCACGGACCAGGTCTTGAGTCTGCAAGGTACAGACATCGATCGCGCTATTGTTGATTGGGGTCGCTCGGAGCTGGACAGCTCCGTTCGTGCTTGGCATAAGAGACAGCACCGCCATGCGCTCACTCGCTCGCTCGCTCGCCCACTTGCTTGTTCCCTGCCAACAGATCAATTGGAGATCGAGCGCAAAGACCGGTCGAGGTGGGCGACGGCGCGGCTGAAGCTTCTCGCCGAGTTCTGCGACGAAGAGAACAAGTTGAGCTCCGCGCTGCGCTTCGGTGGAGCAACAGTCACCGCATCGTCGTCCTTGGACACGCGATGGAGCCGCGAAGATCTGGACGCGATCGGCGACGACGGCCGAGAGTTGGACGGCGGCGGCGACGACGACGACGGGTTCGACGACGAGCATCGACATGGTTCCATCGTCTTCGGGTAGCTAAGCTGAGCCCCCTCACGAACGACCCACATCTCCAGCAGCAGCAGCAGACCAGTTTTGATACGTGCAGACACAGAGCACTTACTTTGCTTGGGCAACGGGTGGGTCCACGTGTGGACGGCGGCGGTCCACTCACTCTTGATTTACTTATCGGCGCGCGCTGGCGCTTCCTTTATCGGTACACATCCATTCACTCCCTCCGTCAGCCCCCAGTGGCGGCAGTGGCTCTCACTGAGGGCCGAACGGGGCATCACATATCAATACCACAGTCACGCGAGAGCAGCAAGAGCAGGAGTAGACGGGCGCTTTACCTCTTCCACGTTCGACAGTGGCGCGTACGGCTGCTTCGCGGTCAGGAGGCGGTTGCGCACCATGTTCTTCAGCTCCACGACCTTCGTGTCCTCGTCGTACTTGGACGGCTTGAGGTCGAGCACCTCCGGCGCCTTGTACCGCTTCAGCAGCAGCGACGAGATCACCACCGACACGGACGAGAACGCCATCGCGAGACCGGCGCACGCCGGCGGCATCGTCGAGTGCAGGATCGGGAAGAAGATGCCCGCCGCGAGCGGGATCCCCACAAAGTTGTACACGATCGAGAAGAAGAAGTTGAGCCGGATGCGCCCGAACACGACGCGCGCCAGGTCGAGCGCCACGACCACGTCCGTCAGGTTGCTCTTCACCAAGATCATCTCTGCCTCAGCCTTCGCGATCTGCGTGCCCGCACCGATTGCCATGCCCACGTCCGCCTGCGCCAACGCCGGAGCATCGTTGATGCCATCGCCGACCATGCACACGACGCGCTGCTTCTTCGTCACAGGCGACACGCGCGACTGCAGCGCCTTGATCTGCGCCGCCTTCTCGCCTGGCAGCGCGATCGCCTTGACGTGGTCGATGCCCATCTTGCGCGCGATCGAACTCGCCGTGCGGATGTTGTCGCCCGTGATCAGCCACACGTCCAGACCCATCGACTTGAGGTACGACACGACGGCCTTCGACTCGGGACGCGGCGTGTCCGCAAGCGCGATCACGCCGACTAGCTTCTCGTCCATGCACACGCACACGACGGTCTTGCCCTCCATCTCGAGCTCGTGCATCTGCTCGCGGATCTTCTCGCCGATCTCGATGCGCTTCTCCTCGCAGAACTCCGGGTTCCCCACCATCACGATCACGTCGGCGCCGAACGCCTTCTCCTTCCAGCGCTGCACGACGCCCTGGATGCCGCGACCTGGGACAACGTGGATTTCCGTCGGCTCCTTCAACTGCAGCTTCTCGTGCTCCGTCGCCGCGAGCACGATCGCCTTGCCCAGCACGTGCTCGCTCACACACTCGAGTGAGCCGCCGTAGTACAGCACCTCGCGCGGCGTGACGCTGCGGTCCGAGATCACGACGTCCGTGACCGACGGGTGGCCGACCGTGAGCGTGCCCGTCTTGTCGAACACGATCGTGTCCACGTGCTTGGAGATCTCGAGCGCGCGGCCGCCCTTGATCAGGATGCCCTTCTTCGCGCCGACGCCGCAGCCGACCATCACCGCCGTCGGAGTCGCAAGCCCCAGCGCGCACGGACACGCGATCACGACGACCGAGATCGCGAACAGGATCGAGATGAAGAGGTCGTTCGAGTGGCCGTCCACCGGGTTCAGCCCGAGGTCAAACTTCCACTGCGCCGGGATCGAGTCCGTTGCGAGCAGGATGTACCACGACAGGAACGTCGCCAGCGACACGCACAGCACGAACGGCGCGAACACCGACGCGATCCGGTCCGCGTACGCCTGGATCGGCGCTTTCTGCAGCTGCGCGTCCTCGATCAGCGAGCAGATCTGCGACAGCGCAGTGCTCTCGCCGCCAAAGCAGCTCGACTCGATCACGAGCGAGCCCTGCTGGTTGATCGTCGAACCGAACACGTAGTCACCCGTCTTCTTCGCGACCGGCATGCTCTCGCCCGTCAGCATCGACTCGTCGCACGAGCTCGAGCCGCTCTTGACAATGCCGTCTGTCGGGATGTTCGCGCCAGGCGGGATGCGCAGCAGGTCTCCGCGCTGCACGAGCTCGATCGGGATCTCGCGGTCGCTCTCGCCCTCCACGATGAGGATCGCAGTCTTCGGCTGCAGCTTCGCGAGCTCCGACAGCGCGTCCGCGGTCTTGCCCTTCGCCATCGACTCCATGTACTTGCCGAGTGTCACGAACGTCAGCAGCATCGTCGACGACTCGAAGAAGTGGTGGCCGTGGTAGTGCGCACTCAGCCCCGCGCCGACGAACGACACGAAGCTGTAGATGTACGACGCCGTTGTGCCGACGATGATCAGGAAGTCCATGCCCATCATGCCGTGCTGGAGTCCCTTGAACGCCGCCACGTAGTAGCGCTTGCCGATCCAGAACTGCACGGGCGTCGCGAGCAGGAACATGAGCAGCAGCTTGAGCGTGATCGCGTTGAACACCGGCGTCATGAGGAAGTGGTGCACCGCCGGGATGTACCCGAGCACCATGTGGATGAGCATCGCCGGCAGCGAGAACACGAGCGCCGAGATCAGCAGCCTGCGCCACTTGGCCACCTCCAACTTGCTCATCGCGTCCTGGTCCGAGCTGCCCGAGTCGATGTCGACCGTGTACCCGAGTGACGCGATGCACTCCATGACGCTGCGGGGGCCGGTCACCGACATCTGCTGGATGTGCACGTGCGCCTTGTTGAGCGAGTAGTTGACATTCACGCGCGCGACGCCCGGGAGCTTCCCGACCGCGGTCTCGATCTTCGTCACGCACGCGGCGCAGCTCATACCCATGACTGTGAACTTGAGCTCGATCGTGTCGCCCTCGCCGGACTCGATTGTGTGCGAGTACGTCGCCTTGTAGCCGGCGTCCTCGATGCACTTAGCGAGCTCGGCCTTCTCGTCCTGGATCAGGTCGCGGTCGAACACGATCTCGGCCTTCTGGCTGATGAGCCCCACGCGGCAGTCGAGCACGCCCTGCTTCTTGTGCAGCAGGTCCTCGATCGCCTTGACGCACGCGGCGCAGCTCATGCCCTCGACGCGGAAGAACACGCGCGGGTGCGGCGTGTCCGCCGCGAGGTCCATCGCGACCTCCTCCTGCTGCGCGGCGGCCGCCTGCTTGGCCTGCGCGATGAGCTTCATGGCCGCCGCGGCGTCGTACGCGCGCGCGTTGAAGCCGACGCACTCGACCATGTCCACGAGCTCCTCAAGGCTCGTGGCGCCTTCATGAGTCAGCGTGACGGTCGCCAGGCGCTTCTCGAAGCTCACGACGGCGCTCAGCACGCCGTCGACGCTGCGCAGTGCGTTCTCGACCGTCGTGCCGCAGTTCTTCTGGCACATCATGCCCTCGACGAGCAGCAGCTTCACGAGCGAGTCCTCTTTCTCGCTACCCGCTTTCTGGAGCAGCGCGGCGCCGAAGCCCACGGCCTCGACGGCGTCGATGAGCTCGTCAGCGCGCAGCTGCGTGCCTGGCATCGCGCGCACGCGCGCGCTGTGCGAGTCGATGCTCACGACGGCGGAGGCAACGCCGGGCACGGCGCGCAGCGCGCTCTGCACCGTGCTCCCGCAGTTCTTCATGCACATCATGCCCTCGATGGCGAGCACCAGCTCATCCGGAGTCTCGCTCGCCGCCACCATGCTGTGCTTCGCTCGTTGCCCGCGGCTAAAATTGCGCAATGGGACTTGCTTTTGTGGCGCTTGAAGCACGCGAAGAGCGATGTGAGGCACTTCGAGACACCTCCTCCTTGAGCTTGCGCTTGAGTGTCGGAGCCTTCGACGGGTGTGTGGCGGAAGTTGACGCCGAGCTGCGTGCGCTCCTGCCCGCAAGATGGAAAGTGAGCCTTTCGATGGTGTTACCAAATGGGGAGCTGGTTAGTAGAGAAGAAAACAAGGGTGCGCAACAGTCCAGAAAGCCAGCTGGGGGCGCAGAAGCACATACTGAAAGCAAGTCACTTGAGAAACTGAACTCTTTTCGGCGCAAAAGTGCAAAACGTGCTGGGTTGCTTCAAAGCCACCTGGCGGATTTCGATGCAGAGCAGACGACGACGACGACGAACGAGAACGTGTGGGGATCAAGGCGCTAGCCACGCGACTCTGGACTCCAGACTGGAGCTAGGAGACCACCACGAGATCGGCTAAGGCGACCACGAGAGAGACTTGGGACACACTTCGCGGTCTGGTTGGTGCCGATCACTTGACTGATCACCAGCTTTGCCGCGTGTGATTGGATCGCGGCACACTTGACACCCTCCCGTCTCACGCGCACCGGATTGCTGGATGACCACCAGACCGACACGAGTGATCCTGCTGCGTCCGTCCAGCGGCTCTCGAAGTGCCCGACCTCCTTCTCGCCGTCATGCTGGGCATCATGGAGCAAAGGCGCATGAAGAACTCGGTGCGGACGAGCTGGCTTGAAGCGATCTGTAGCCATCGATCCAGATGCGATCGCAGCACTGTACCTCGTATTGTTGAGTGGCGCGCGCTCTCGTGCCGGTGGTTGTCTACTACACTGTACTCGTACTGGTGTTGTTAGCTAACTGCCTGCGGCGGGCGTCACGGAGAGAAGAGGCTCGATGAGTAGTCCGTCGACACCTGTGACCAGATCGCGTCGGACGCCAGCAGCGACGACTCGACGCTCATCTTGCGCGTGGGCGTCCGCACTCCATTCTGCTGTTGCTTTTGTCCGGCTGCGGCCTCCGCCTTCTTGCGCTCCTGCTGCCGCCTCCGCTTCCTTGCGTGCTTGCTCTCCGTTGCATCTGCGGTCGCGCTCTCGACAGGGTTGGACGAAGCGGGCTGCTTGATGGCAGCATTCGCTTCGGCCTCTTTGATCAACTGCGCTTGCAGCTTCTTCTCCCTCTGCCTCTGCCTCTTCGCCTGCTTCTTCGTCAGCTGTGGCGCCTCGGGCGTCTGCTGCTGGGCTGCCTTCACGGGCATCTGCTGCGCAACACGCTTCGACGTGGTTGCAGCCGCGGGAGCAGGCGCCTCGTTAGACGCTGCGGACACTGAGTGAGATCGCTTCCGCGAACGAGTGGACTTCGTCGTAGCAAGAGCAGCAGGAACAGCAGCAGACATGGTCTCCTTCTTCGTCGTCTTCTGCTTCTGCACCAACCGCACGACCACACAGCTCGAGTCGTCGCTGCCGATCTCGCTGCTGCACTCGGACACGTGCTGCCGCATCGCCTCGGCGGTCTCGAGCGGTGTCTTGTTGCAGCCCGCGCAGATCTCGAGCGTGTGCACGGTCGCGATGCACTCCTTGCGGTGCACCTTCAGCGCCGCGATCGAGGCGAAGATGCTGAAGCAGAGATTGCACTTTGGCGCGGGTGGCACGTGGACGTCGAGCACGTTCGCGACGGACTCGACCTGGAAGCCCGGGCGCGCGAGTGCCATGCGCTTCATGAGCTCGTCGTAGAGGTGGATGAGCACGAGCGCGTCCGCCGCAGCGTAGTGGAGCTGACTTGCTGCGAGCGGTCGGCGGGCCCAGTTGGACGTCTGCTGCGTCTTGGTGAGCTTGCGGTCGAGGTAGAGGAAGACGAGCTTCTGGAGACTGAGCGGGTGGTGGCCACCGCCACCGAGCAGCGAGATAGAGAGGTCGTTGAGCTCCACGACATGCTTTGCCACGCGGAAGCACGTGGCGCTCGGGTACGAGAGCGCGAGCTCTTTGAGGTCCTGGTAGAAGCCCTGGCCGAGCTTGAGCACGCGCTTGGAGAGGAAGACATCGGCGAGCGCGGCGTTGTAGAGCTTGGGTGACAGCGTGAGCAGGTCGAGCACGAACACCTCTTCGACGCCGCGCGCGTCACGCGTCGCGATCTGCAGCAGGCTGCATGGGTTGGGCTTGCGGCCGGGTGGCGGTTTGCGGAACTCCGGCTTGGTCTCCGTGTCTAAGCCCAGCACGGCGGCGGCGCGCAGGCGCTCGACGCAGCGCAGCCACTCGTCCTCCGTCGCCACGAAACGGATGGCGTCCAGCGGCACCGCGTACGTCGGGCGCTGGTTCAGCAGCTGCATGAGCGGCTTGGACCCAGCCATTGGCGGCGCAATCTGTGTGTGCGCGAGGCGGCGCGTCGGCTTCTGCTGCTGCTCCTGCGCGCGACCGTCGTCGACATCGCCGCCCATCCAGCCACATCCGCTGGACGGCGAGTGTGGGCAGGATGTACCTCGATTCGAATCACTCTGTTGAAATGAATCGATAGAGTCGAATCAACCCATGAGTGATAGTGGAACACGTACTGTAAACACTCAAATAGAGCACTGCGGTGTGCGCCACACCAGCAAATTAGGACTGTAAACTGACCAAAGCTTCATGAGCAACGCGACAGGATCGAGCTGTGGTCGTCGTCGCGCAGCACGAAATCTCAGAGCGGTGCCCTGTTTTGCTCTGCTCGCCGCCGAATGTAGTTGGGCTGAATCGATCGCTGTCGCTTCTGGCGCTGCTTCTTGGGTCATTGCTACTGCTTCGAGCGCTGGTGCTTAGTTTCTCATGAGAGCATTGCTTGAACACGCTGAAGATGTGTCCAATTGCCTCATTAACAGTGAGCAGCATCGTCACACGTTCATGAAACACAGCGCCGGAATGCAAGCAAGACCACAACATCGTTCTCGCCGGATGGCAAGCAAGACGACAATCATTACAGCCTCCACAATCCACCGCCACGTCCACTGTCACCGTGCTGTCGTCCAGCATGCGCTAGAACCATGTTCTCGCTTGCTCGTTCTCGCGCGTTCTCGTGCATTCCAGTGTGTTTTTGACACGCACCTGGGAGCGCGACGTCAACGCGGCGCGAAACATGTATCAGCTAGCTGTGGGGTGGACAGGAAGAGCAAGCGCCGCGCCGAGCTTCGTCGGTGACCGACTGCAGCAAGCTGAAGGGAGCGTGGGCACGGCGCAAGGAGCGAGAAATCGTGAGCGAATCGAGTCCCACACGGTAAGCCTCGAGCTGCCCGTATTTGAGGTCAGCAAGTTAGGCAAACTTGAGAATCTCATCATGGCTACGTTTGCACGTATCTTTGCAGCATTAATCATGGTTGAACTTGATCTGGTACGCATGATGCCGCCGCCGTCGCCGAACCGCTTCCCCTCGACTTGTCTTTACATTGCTTGGCAGCCTCGCGAGAGGCACTTCAGTGCCTCCCATTCTCCAACACACCGCTATCAGTACAAGCCACCTCACACAAGCCTCGAGTCGACCACCACTTTCAACAATGGCTGTGGACATCGACACCCCCGACAAGAAGCAGACGATCCTCCACATCAACGCGAGCATCACGCCGGACTCGGTCACCGCGCGCGTGGCCACCGCAATGGTCGACCACCTCACGCACCACTACCACCGCCACCGCGAGGCGAGCGCCGCGACGCCGTCCGAGTACGAAAAGCCGGAGGACGTGCTCGCGGTCGAGGAGCTCGACGTCTGGGGCGCCGCGCTCCCCAAGTTCGACCGCGAGACGATGCAGCGCGTCTGGCGCGCGCGCAACAACAGCCAGGACGAGGCCGACATCGCGGCGTTCAAGCCCATCCAGGACCTCGCGCACCAGCTTGTGCACGCCGACTTCCTCATCGTCACCGTGCCCGTGTGGAACTTCAGCATTCCGTACGTCCTCAAGCAGTACATCGACTGCATCGTGCAGCCAGGGCTGACGTTCCGCAACGCCGACGCCGAGGGTCCGTCGCGGCCGTTCTTTGCCGGCCGGTCCGTGATCGTGATCTCCTCGTCGGGCGGCAAGCTGCCACCGGACGGCGAGGACTTCGTCTACCCGTTCATCAGCAAGATCTTCGCCATGTGCGGCTTCAACGACCCACACCACGTCGCGATCGAGGGGCTCGCGACACACGACAAGCAGACGTGCTACGAGAACGCCGTGCACGAGGCAAACTCGATCGCCGACCAGGTCGTGCGCAACCACAAGCTTCGGCTGGACGCGAACATTGAAGTCGCCGAATAAGCCGCGCGCGTGCATCCGAGCAGAAGCCACCACGCCATCGACCGCTGTTGTGGGACCGTCTCGGACCGGATCATCGTATCGTCGGTCTCCTGTTGCATTCCTCTCTGTCACCACTACAATCGCATGCCACTGTCACGTGCAGACGTGACCACTACTCTGTCTTGGCGCGCTTGTCTTTGCTACTGCTGGCGGCGCTAGTAACGCAGTTCGGCTCGAGCTGCACGATCCGCCCGGTCGAGAAGAGTGGCGAGAACGTGTGGTGCCGCATGAGCGTCGCGAGGATGCCGATGTTGACCGAGAAGAACGCGAGCCCCGCGAGCCAAAGCGGGAAGAACGTGTTCTCGCCCTTCATCTCCAGGTGGAACGCCCAAAACAGCCAGTGGAGCTCGCTGCCGAACCACGCGGCGATCAGCGCCGCTCCTTTCCAGCGCAGCTTCAGACTCGTCATCGGGAAGATCAGCGGCAGGAACGCAGTGTACCACAAGAAGTACTGCCCATGTGTCGAGACAACAAGCAAGCGGACGGCGTGTGAGATGGTTGTCGCTCGCTCGCTCTCACTCTGATCTTCACCAAACACATCACATCCGTGATAGTCGTACCTGCGCGGTGCAGACCTTGTTGAAGACGACGAAGACCATCGTGAGTGCGAAGAGCGCAAACAGGAGATCGCGGCCGTACGCGAACGAGATCGTGACCAGCGACACCAGCTGCGGAAGGAACGCTAGTAGCCCCACGCCAAAGCCCGACGGTGTGCCGTATCTGAAGACGACCACCCGAACGAAAGCGTGAGAGCGATGGTGCATTGAGAGAGTCTGATCGAATCGAGCAGCGTACCGCAGGTAGAGGTCGTAGAAGTAGACCGAGAAGTTGTGGCGGTTGTCCGTACGGGTCAAGTGGTACAGGTATGCCTCGTACAGGAACTGGTATCCGTACCTGCACCAATGCGCATGCACATCAAACGAACCACATCAGAGGTTGTCATACCTGGTGACAAGGTCCTCCACACCAAATTACGCACATCTTGTAGAACGCAGCGGTGAGCGCGAGGAAGAAGCCACCGCTGACGACGCTGAAGACCACGCGGTCCCGATTCACCAGCGCGCCGATCCGGACCCAGAAGCAGAACGACGGGTTGCATGCAGTCGACCGCGCCGCGTTCGCCACGTTGTACTCGCCGTTGAGGAACTGCAAGAAGCCGCGACAGATAAGACAGGTTAGCTCAAGCCAACACACTAGCCACAGGTGAGAGCGACGGAGGCTGTACCACGAGGAACGCGAGCGCGTAGACGATCGGGTAGATCTTGAAATGCACCGCCGCTCCATATCTGTGAGAGAAGGAGGAGGAGGAGGCAGTCAAAGTCTGTGATCGTCTCGGGCGCGCCACGGCGGAACGTACGCGAATGCAGCGAGAACGAGCTGCTTGCGCATGAGCAGCAGCAGCGTGAGCAGCACGAGCAGCACGACGAGCGAGTCCGCGTTACCGCGCGTCGAGATATTGATGGAGAACGGGTGGAAGAGCCACACGCTACATGCCCAGCAGCAGATCCCCGTCAGCGTCTCGTTCTGTGGTTCTCCTGCTGGAAGTCGCTTCGTACCTCGCGTACAGCGCCGCGCCTTCGCATACACCAACAGACGACCAGACACGGATCCTTAGTGCTCTCAGTGCACGTCAAGAAACCCATCGCCCACCCTCCTCCCAGGCAACGCACTCGGCTCCGGCAGTCCGCGCAGCCGCAGGATGCGGAAGAGCACGTGGCCAGCGAGCAGGTCACTCGCCACGAAGAGCACTTTGCCGCTCGCCTCGTGCAGGAACACATTGGGCAGCAGCAGGAACGCGCTGTTTACACGCTCGATAATCAGCACCAGTAGAGTAGCTTGCAGCAAGCAGCCCGCAAGCAGGCGCGTACAGCGCGGGCGTGTATCGGTACGTGGTGCGCTCGAAGGGCGAGCGGCCGGTCGCCACCTCGCGCGCTGCGTCGCTGTACACGTCGTAGTCCACGTCCGTGTACTTGACGCGCAGCCAGCGGTCCTGCAGCTCGCCGGCGCCCAGCAGTAGCAGCCGCAGCGCCAGCGCGCCGCCCAGCAGTCGCGCGTGCAGCGTCGGTGCCATGCTGCTCAAGGATGCAAGTTCACTTTTGACTTGTGAAATTATTTTTTTGAAGAGTAAAACTATATTTTCGACATGTAAAACAAACTTTAAATGTCAATATTTTAATAAATAAAGTATACTTTAGGCAAATAAATTATTTTGACGAATAAACTGTATTGTAGTTGAAGTGCTCTTCAACAGGGTTGCTCAGGACGACGCATCGGCGCTCTTGAGCGCCATGTGTGCGAGTCCGTACGCCACCGTGTTGAAGCGCACGCGGTGCTTGAGGCGCTGCTTGCCGCCGCTCTTGGTGCCGCTTGCCCGACGGAGATTTGCATTGCTGCTGCTACTATCAGCGACACCCGAGTCAGTGGCAGGCGGCAGACTCGACGCACTAGACGCTGCGGAGCTCGCGGCGCTGGGCGGCGCAGTGGCGCTCACGATGCCACTCGGCGCCACTAGTTCGCCGTACTTCTTGAGCGCCTTTCCGACCGAGAAGCCCCGCGAGAGACCGCTGAGCAGCGCGCTCGCGAGTCGCCGGTTCCCGTTAAACGTCGTCGCCCATTGGTTCATCACCAGCACGTTGACACCCGCGAGCGACCAGAGCATGGCGTTCGCGTACGCGTCCTCCTCGACTGCCAGCTGCCACGCAGGCTTCTCGCTGTCCACTTTGCTCTGTCGCCGCGCACTTGCAGTGTTCTCGGCACGGTCGAGAAGGCACACGACATGGCAGTTGAGCGCCGGGCTCATCGCCAGCAAGGCACTCGGAGACACAGAAGAGCCAAGCACGCGATTCGCTCCAAGGTAGAAGAGTCCGCCGCCCCGGCGATTCAGCAGCGCGTGCTGCCAGTCCGTTGAAGTCGGCGGCTGGCCATGATCGACGGCATCTTTCCAGTTCGCGAAGACCGCCCCGGGACGCTTGACGTGCTGCTGCAACACCAACTCCATCGTCCGAGTGTCGAGTCCCGGATCCTCTTGGTACGGATCGACGATGAAGCGCATGTCGTCGCGCTTGAATGGCTGCGCTCTCTGCGCCTGCAGGCGCTGGAAGAGAACATGGAGCGAGAAGTCCCGTGCGATCGAGTCAGCCTTCTCGAACGCGGGCAGCGCTTCCAGGGGCAACCACTCGAAGTCGCGGTCGAGAAGTAGCGTCAGTGCGGCTCCCGGTATCTCACTCTGGAGCACTGCGCTCAGCGCTGAGTGGCCGAACAGCGGCGCGAAGAACTCGATTGTGTCTACGATGATCGCGCTGAACTCTCGTTCGAGTTCGTCGGTCGACGACGAGAGTCCCAGCGTCACGAGCGAGTCTGTCGTCGCGAACTCGAAGTCCGGGTCTTTCGAGTGGAGATCTTCGAATTCAGCGAGCAGCTGCGAGGACGCCGCTCGCCACTGATGAACGCGCTCTCGGATCTGCGTGAGGCGAGTGAACACGGTGTCGGTGCACTCCATCCGCGCCAACGCGTACTGCTTCTCGCCGCTTCCGACGATGGCGCAGAAGATGAAGCACTTGTCAGGCGAGAGCTGGAGCGACAGAACCCGAGCGAGTGGAGGTAGTGAGGCAAGAATGGTCTCTGGGGGCACAGTCACGCTCATCCGCTTAAACGCTGCTGACTGCTGCTCCAAGAAGAGTAGCGAAAGCTGGTGCGGAAGGCTGTGTCTCGCTGCGTTCGAGTGCCGCTGCTGTAGTTTCTCCACTCGACGGTAGTGTAGCTGCTGCACGTCTCTCGGCGCCACGCACTGCTCGAACATCTTCTGGAGATGCCCACGCACGACAACACTCTGGTACACCAACAGACTGCGAATGCACTCGAGTGGACGGTGGCAGCCAGTCACTTGCACCAACTCAAGCGAGCAGCCTCGAAGGAGATCAATGTAGCGCTTCTCGAACGCGAGCTTTTGAAAGCTGAGCACCTGACGCGCAAAGTCGCTCAAGAACGTGTCCAGCTCTTCGTTCTCCTTGTGAAGCCTTGCTGCAGCTGTGGCGGCAGCTTCGTCTTCGGTCGTGTCGTCTGCTGCAGACGCTGGTGACGAACTATCGCTGGTGCTCGCGCAGCAAATCCACGTTGCGTGCGCGCTCTCAGTCGAGCTGAAGCGCGTCCAGATCTTCTCGCGGACTCTCCTGGATTTGGGTCTGTCCTCACTGTGGAATCGCGCGAGGCGCTGACATTGTAGCGACTGCAACGCAGCCACAGCGAGGCACTCGTGTGGTCCATCGAATGAGCTGGTGGACGCCACCGCACTCTCAGGAGTCGAAAGCACGATCGCGCGTCCCAGATCTCCGCCTACCGCTGCCTTCGGTTCTGGAGAGGTCTCGCTCAGCCACTTCTCGACGATATTACGCTTCGAGTCGGCTTCGTGGGCGTAGAATGTCATCTCGTGCTCGGTAACCGCAGCGCTTGACATCTCCGCCGCGAGCTCCAAGGCTGCAAGTTGCGACTTGGCGAGTGTGATGTCTCTATCTAATGGCGTTGTGATGGCGACAGTGGATGCTGCCGACTCCACGTCTTCGCTGCTTTGAGGAGCTCGCCAAGAGTAGAACTGTCGGATTCGAGACCGGACCACAGTCAACTCAAAGAGCGCTTGCTCCAGCTTGGCTTTTACGAACGCAACGTCACTCGTTGAAGAGCTGCTGGTCGTGCTGGGAAGGTTGAGCAGCGCTTTGGAGTAGCGAACAAGGTACTGACTCAGGATGGGCTTGGCGTCGATGTACGACATGATCTGCTCGCACTCACTGAGCGCCTGACGACTTCGAGCACTCGCGTCGCCTCCTTCACTCCGACTCTCGATGTCAGCAGCGTCCTTCAGAAGTCGCATTGCTCGTGTGAACTTTAGCTGCGCCAGCCAGAGCAAGAGCTCGAGCTCTCCCACAGTGCCTTGAGGTATCGAGGTAGCATCGTCAGACAAAGCTTGCGTCACGAACCACTTTGTAACAAGCGTTTCTGTGGTCTGCAGTCGCACCACGCAGTCTGCTGGCACGGGAGTGAGCTCGCAGTACTGGACTGTCCACTGCACCAGCTCGCGAAGACTCAGTGGCGAAGACTGCTGCAGCACTGTCTCGATCACCGCTGCCGCGGCGCCTCCGCTCCCCTCGATATCGAGCACCAGTGCTGCTAGCACACGCAACTCGCTCCCTGATGGCTCGCCGATGCGGTTGAGGATCTCGAGTCCTGTCTTCCCCTGTCGGCCATACCCGAACTGGACGAACATCTTTACGCAGCTCCGCATCTTCTCGAGCAAATCCGGCGAAGTCGACGCCAGGACGCGGCGACAGACTCCCTTGTTGATGTGATCATCTGATCCAATGGAATGAAAACGAAGCTCTTCGATGATCGCTTTGCCGCGCTCTTGGAAGATCTCGAGCGCGCTCTGCATGGGCAACGCGCACGCAGCCAAGTTGATCCGCTCCAGGATGTCGAACAGCGTGAGCTCGAGCCAGAGTTGCATTGTGTACGCTTGCTTGGGGGAGTAGCCGTGGAACACGACTTGATAGAGACAGATCGTCGGCAGTGCGAGCTCGTCGAGCCGCTGCTCGCGGAGCAGTGCGAGCAGCTTCTCGAGGTAGAACCCCGTGACGACCGGGTCTGTAAAGTGAAGTGTTGTTGTCGCGCTCGTCTGCGTCGCCTGTAGCTTCTCCACCCACTCCATGTAGAACCGAGCGTTGGTGCTCTTTGCGAATCGCAAGTAGAACGCGATCCACTCCTGGCTGGACTCAGGAGTGGTGTGTCGCGGTTTCTCGAAGCGCTTCCACTCGTCAAAGTCGAGTTCAGACGATCCAGCCGCCTTCGCGAATCTCTCTTGCAGATCAGCAGTGTTGGCGATTGAAAGGATGCCTTCCCAAGCCCGTTGCACGCAATGGAGCGCCTTCTCGATGAAGCTCCATCGGTCGACGAAGGACGCGGAAGTCATCGCCCGCATCACGAACACGCGAATGAGCTTCTCGTTCACCCACAGCACAGAGTACGTCGGCACGTCGGGATCTTGATTCAGTACAGACGCAGAGACAGAGCTCTTCAGTCCGCCACTGACGCCGCTGGTAGCATCGTGACCGGAGCTCTCTCTCATCTCGCTCGCCAGCAAGATCTTTGCAGCGCTGTCCAAGTAGGCTTCCGTGTCCTGAACGGAAGAGATCCGACTGGTGTAGAACCACTCGGCCATGTCGACGAGCACGACAGCTTGCTCTTCGGGCTTCCCTTCGAGCTCTGCGTACGCGCTCGCGAGCGCTTTGAGCTGCGCGGGCGGGTCCTTCACCGAAGAGAACGCAATCTTCTTCAGGATCTTTGCTTTCAACATCGCACTCTGCTCCTCCGCTTTGCGGCCACCAGCACCACCTGTCGATCTGCCAGCAAACACCTTGCCTAGCTTCGCTGCTGAGATTGCTGCCGCTGTGCGAATCTCATTCAGGGTCTTCGCAGGGATGGACGCCACAGCTTTGGATGCAAGCGCGTCTTCGCAGATCCCGTGCGACTCAGACCACTCGCTCGCATTCTCACACACGGCGAGAGAGAGCAGCACCAGGTCGCCGAAGTAGCTTGGTGATTCTCCCAACGACCCGGATGCTTCGGTAGCTGCTACCTTACCGAGAAGCACCAGCACAGCTCTCAGGATCTCGATCACTCGCTTCATGTCCGCCTTGTCGAACTCACTGTTTCCAGAAGATGGTTGGGTGCTGTTGAATGCCATGAGACCTGCGTTCCAAACGACTTCGCCCGCCTTCACCACCAGTGAAGTAGCATTCGCGCGATCGCCGTACTCGGCAGCGTTCGCAAGGTGCAACAGGGCTCCGAGAACGAGCTTCTTCGGCGTACTCTCGCCGTTCCCGAGAGCAAGAATCGCCCGTCCGCACAGAATCTCGCTCACCGCGAGCCATCGCCATGTACTGATCGTGGGTGGGGGCGCTTGGTTGCTGCGAGACGACGGCTTCAGAACGGCGAGTGCTTGGCTCGAACACTCGACCACGAATCGAAACTGCTGCATGCGCAGTGCGCCGTGGCCGACGCGCACCCAGAGCTCGGCGTAGATCTCCATCTTGTGCTGTGCTTCTTCCATCGTCAACGCTGGTACAGCACCTTGACTGTCAGACAGTAGCGGAGCCACCAAGTCACCAGCGACACTCTGCCACAGCGCCACCGCTTTCTGGAAGTAGTTTTGAGCCGCTGCTGAGGTGATCTGCTGGTGCTGCGTCCACGATCTCTCCAGAGCTTCCAAGTACGCCGCGACCTTCAAGAAAGGGCTTGTGCTATCGCCTGGAGTGATCTCCTTGGCGTTCTGCGCCAGCTGCGCGCGCGTCTTCAGCTCAGCGAAGCGCATCAGATGCACTGCACTGACAGTTGAGGAGTCCGAACTTCCTTTGCGCTTCAGGAACCCGTCGGCGATCCCCAGTGCTTTGTCCCATTGCGCCGAGCGTTCATAGACTGTCGCGAGGCCAAGCGCGGTGCAAGCCAGCAACTCGCCGTCTACACCAGGGAACGCCTCGAGCGCAGTGTACGCCGCTTCAAAAGATGCGACGCACTCGCGCAGAATCCACTCCACACTGAACGACGAGGAAGGAGGTGCCGCGAGCACTCGGAAGAGGTGGAAGTGGTAGTTCCAGAGATACACGCACGTGTTCTCGAGCGTGAACCGCCATCCGAGGTGCCCAGCGACTGTGAGCGACGCCGAGAGGTGCCCAAGCAGCTCTCGCTTCATCTCGTGGATCTCACCTTCGATGGCTTGTGCACGAGCCTGGATCGCCTCTGCGTCCTTCTCGTCACCACTCGCGACTTCCGTCCTGCGCGGCTGCTGAATACCGAGAATCACAGACTCTCCAGGGAGCAACTTGAGCGCTGCGAGCTCTAGCTCGTCGTGCGCGTGTTGCATCCGCGTTGTGGCTCTGCGGCTGCCGCCAAGATGGTGCTTCTTGGCCGCGTCGATCTGATCGGAACGCGCCTTCAGTCGAGCTGCGAGGATCTCCACGAGCAGCGACCGGAACTCGATCTCCAAGATCACAAGACTCTTCTCTGTTCGCATCGGGCTCTCGGGGCTGTGCTCGTACGCTGTCGCCGCTGACGAACTGGATCCGACGCTGAAGAATATCTCGAGCCCATGCGTCGCGAACTGCTCCACCATCGAGTCATCCTGGAGCTTCTTCTTCAGCAGCTTGCACACATCGAACCACAGTACGACGAGACGTTCGGGTGCCGCTTTCTGCTCGGTGAGCTCAGCCAACAGCGCGGATGCTCGAGTCAGTGCGACTCGCAGCGCTGTGTTGTCCTTCATCTCTCTCGCCTGTTCCACCAGCGCTCGGACGTGGTCCTCCGGGGTGCCACTCCTGTCGATCGGTTCCTCCATGTCGAGTCGCCACTGAAGCTTCTTCTTGAGCTGCAGCAGGTGGATGTCAACAGGTCGAGTGGTCATCTTGCTCTCGTGCTTCTGCACTTCGTCGAGCGTCTTTGCTTGCGCGACAGATGCGCCGTAGTCCAGCGCGAGTGCCTTGTTGACGCTCGCGTACGCCTTGGAGAGGAACTCGGACGAGATCTCCAACTTGGATATCTCGAGCAGCAGTCGCGCGCGTAGCTCTAACAGCAGCGAGTCCATCGCTTCCAGCGCCTCCGTCGACAACGTGAAGACGCGGATCAGTTGCCCACGCAAGTGCGGCTGCAGCAGCGGCAGCGACAGGTTCCAGGCGTGCAGACAAACGCTCTCGACCAAGTCGGGGTCCTCCTGCCGCTTCGCCACGAGGATCGCTCGCTCCATCGACTTGACGGCTTCCACTCGGCGTGCGAGCACCAGGCTCTCACGCTTCGCCTTGCTGTCCGTCCAGCCGTGCGAAACTTGCGGCGTCACAACGAGCAGCATGGCTTTGAGCACTTGGTGCAGCACGCGGTAGTGCGGGGTGAGGGATTTGCCCTTGCGCAGCAGCACGAGGTCGCAGCTACTCGCGATCCGCAGCTCGCGAGCGCTCGCTGCTTGGATGCCCATCTCGACGATCACGTCGACGTCGATCGCCTCGACGGACTTGGCATCCAGCGTGTCGAGGAAGCGTGCGAGTTCGTCGTTGTTCGTTGTTGCGGTCGAGAACGCCGAGAACCCGGTGGCTTCCTGGAAGATCTCGCAGAACGCTGCATCCGCCGCACTCGAGATGATTCCGGACTTGACGCATTGTAGCTTCACGAGAAGTGACGCGCGCTTGCTGGTCGCGACGATCGGGCTCTTCTTGACGTTCGCGATGATCTTCTGGCATTCGGCGTCCTTCATTGATCCGACGTGAACCTGAGCTCGCAGCGCTGCGTCGAACAGCGCTCTGAGCTCCTCGGTCGCATTGTCCCTAGTCGGCGATGCGTCGCGGTGGCAGGACATGAGCGGCATCAACTGGATGTCCACGAGTTCGTTCACCGCTTTCGCCGCCTCCGCGAACTGCTTTGCGTCCAGCAGCGCCGAGACAAGCGCAAACTGCAGCCTGGCGATCCACAGCACGTCACGTTCGCCCACGGCTTTGAGCGCATCTAACACCTTGGCGAGCGACGGCGCGAGGAACTGCCAGGTGGTGCGCTTCATGAGCTGCCGCGCGATGTG
Organism: Globisporangium acanthophoron; assembly: GCA_023334365.1. NCBI lineage: Eukaryota > Oomycota > Peronosporomycetes > Pythiales > Pythiaceae > Globisporangium > Globisporangium acanthophoron. The sequence goes on from JAASGU010000221.1 coordinate 27,016, forward strand.
CCAGTATGTGACTGAGGCGTTGTAGACCAGGAAGTCGTAGTGCGGCCGCCGGTGCACGTCGCTCGCGATCGGCAGCACGAGCAGTACGAAGTGGAGCGCGTCCAGCACTTGCCGCAGTCTGGAGGCACCAGTGGTGTCTGCGGCGATGTGCGATGCGCAGTATGCGCGCACGAGCTGCACGCGGCAGTAGAACTGCAGTAGTGCCAGCAGCATCGACACAAAGAGTCAGAGTCGTGCGTCTCATACTCTTTGTCATCCGCAAGCGAACACAAACCTGGTTCTTCGCGCGGCAGTCGTGGAGGAACCAGTCGACGGCACGCTGCGCGGTGTCGAAGTCGCGCTGGTAGATCGCCGCTTCGGCCACGAGTGCGAGCAACTCCGCGACGTTCACGTCCATCTGCTGACTCGCGGTCCGAAGTTTCACGAGGATCTCGTGCGCAGGGACGCGCTGCGGCCGCGACGCGTCTCGGAGCCCATCGCCCGAAGAAGTTGTTGGTTCGGGAAGCAGCGCGCGCTCCAGCAGCCGACGAAGCTCTCGGTCCACAGTCATGGCGACGACGACTTCGCGATTTTGCCGACGGTCGCGTCGCTTCACAAGCTACTGCTTGATATTGTGTAGACCTAAGTACCTCGAGCGAAGCCTTCGAGAGCAGCAGCAGCCATGGGCGCAGACGACGAAGGCACGAGCACGTGCGGTGTACAAGATCGACGACTCCAAGAAGCGCTCGAGTGCTGCATGAAGCGAAGCAGCAGCGACAACAAGAGGATCAGAAGACTCGGCATATATAAACGGACCTGGTCTGCTACGGCTGCGGCTGTGGCGGAAGCGGCGGCGGAAGGAACTCTCGAGCGCGGCGCGCACCGAACTGATCTAGTGCTTCTTCTTGGCGAGTCCCGACACGATGTCGTCGATGCGCAGCAGCATGCACGCGGCCTCCACCGCCGTCTTGATCGTCTGCGTCTTCACCTCGAACGGCTCCCACACGCCGAGCGCTTCGGCGTTCGTGACTTTGCCCGTCACGCCGTCAATGCCGTACGCGTCGGTCGTCTCGGCCTGCTTGGCGCGCAGTGCGGTCATGACACGCACCACGTCCGCACCACAGTTCTGCAGCAGCGTGCGCGGGATCACCTCGAGCGCCTCGCCGACTGCCCGGAACGGGAACTGCTCCACGCCCTCGATCTCGTCCGCGCGCTTCTTGAGCTCGTGCGCGATACGCATCTCCGTCGCGCCACCGCCCGGCAGCAGCAGTGGCTCGAAGACCACGTTGCGCGCCACCTGCATGGCGTCCTGCAGGTTGCGCTCGACCTCGTTGAGCACGTCCTTGCTGCCGCCGCGCAGCAGAATGCTGCACGCGCCGGGGTCCTTGCAGTCCTCGAAGAACGCAAAGTACTCGTCGCCGATCTTGCGCACCTCGAAGAGGCCGCACTTGGTGCCGATGTCCGACTCCTGGATCTCGTCGGCGCGGCTCACGATCGTGGCGCCCGTCGCGCGTGCCACGCGGTTGTTGTCCGTCTTGCGCAGGCGGCGGAACGCCGTGATGTTCGCCTTCACAAAGTAGTGCTGCGCGAGGTCCGAGACGCCCTTCTCCGTGATCACGATGTCCGGCTTCATCGCGACGACCTGCGCGCACAGATTCTCGATGTACTCCTCCTCGAGGCGCAGCAGCGTGTTCCAGTCCTGGTCGTTCGTGAGCTCGACGTTCGTCTGGCTCTCACCCTTCTTGTACTCAAGCGGGCAGTCGAGGAGCAGCACGCGCGGGTTCTCGATGCGGCGGCGCATCTTCGAGTGCGTCACGTCCTTGTTGAACATCACGCCCTTGAGCACGCGGCAGTCCTCGAGCTCGCCGCCCGGGATCTTCTCGACCTTGGCGTAGCGCTTCACGTCCACCTCCTTCTTGCCGTTCGGCGCCGTGCGCACGACCGTGAGCACCGCGTCGAGTGCGAGGTCGCTCACGAGGTTGCTGATGCGCGGCGAGAACTTGGTGCCGACGGACGACTGGATGAGCTGCCGCATCTCCACCTTGTCCTCCAGCTCGATGCTGCGCGCGAGGCTCTTGGCGATCTCGAGCGACGCCTGCAGCGCACGGTGGAAACCGCGGATGATCACCGTCGGGTGCACCTGGTGCGACAGGAACGGCTCCGCGACCAGCAGCAGCTCACCCGCTGCTCACGTCGAGCGGATCGTTCAGTTCTTCTCCCATACAACACCAGTCTCGCACACAACACAGCAACGCACCGAGGATGATGACGGACGTCGTGCCGTCGCCCACCTCCTCGTCCTGTGCGCGGCTGAGCTCGATCATGCTCTTGGCCGCCGGGTGCGACACGTCCACCTCGCGCAGAATCGCGTTGCCGTCGTTCGTCATGACGATGCCGCCCATCGGGTCCAGCAGCATCTTGAGCATCGAGCGCGGACCGAGCGTCGTGCGCACGATGTCCGACACGGCCTGCGGGTGACGGCCACTCGCTTAGCTTCCATGCAAATTCCCCATACAAACAAACGTCCGGCACGCACCTTGGCGGCCTCGATGTTCCCAAGCTGCGCCGTGCGGCCAGTCTCGCGTTGGGTGTTGGTGTCTGTATCGAGAGAGAGAGAGAGAGAGA